>BDUI01005112.1:32881-44321 GCA_002335545.1 Apodemus speciosus
TAAGCTTAAAATTTAACTGCAACTTGTCTTGGCCTTTTCTCTTTCAGCACTGCATTACTTTCCAGAATACCAGTGGCTGGTGGACTTCACGGTGGCTGCTACCCTTGTGTATTTAGTAACTGAAGTCTATTACAGCTTCATGAAGCCTACACAGGAAATGAATATCAGCTTAGTCTGGTGCCTCCTGGTTTTGTCTTTTGCAATGTATCCTTCAAACCATCATTAACATTGTGAACTTACTTTTTTTTTTTTTATCTTAATACCATTAGACCTTGTGTTTAATTTTGAAAAGATTTKCTGAGTGTTAGATAATTTTCCTTTGTTGAATCCTTTACAGAATTTTTAGGATATGTTAACTTTTTTCTTTGACAATTTCTTATAAATTGATCACATGCAATAAACATTCTTCTTGTAATTTATTAAAATTTCAAAATAAGATAGTTCTAAAAGGTAAATGTAGAAAAAGATATAACTTCATTCCATTTCTTGTTTCATCCATGTAGATATCAGAAAGACTAGCAGACATCTTCACCTGTCACAACCTCTACGCTTATAATGGGAGGATTTCCTTCTAGGTGCTTGCGTGCTCCGTGATCCTGAGACAYAGATATTCTAACTTTCCCTTCTCCTCTTCCAGACCCTCCAACARACAACATTTTATTAAGCTTCACTCAGGTTTACTGTGCTACCTATGAAAACCTTGTTTGTAGCAAAACATATTTCACTGCCTTCCTTCAATAATATATTCTTATTTCATGGAAATAAGAGTGGTGGCTCGTCAGTGGATCAGGACATCATTTCCATCTTGTTTGCTGTAGAACTGTCCTTCTAAAACCCTCATTACTTTATAAACTTTATATCTTCTAATGTGTTACTTTTTGTGTGCACATGTTGGGAGGCCGGAGGCCAGCTGGCAGGAGTCCGCTTTCCCCGCTGTGCTGATCTGAGACAGGGCTCACTCAGGCTTGCTGCCCCGCACCTTCTCCTGCTCGGCCATTTCCACTTCATCTTCACCAGCCTTGGCAGAGACTTGTCCTGGAGCACTGTTCTCTGCTGTCCTCCCAAAAACCCCTGTGTCCCTTTTAGGTGCCTTGGCTCACTCTGTTTGAAAGCATGAACTCTTGCATGATATCTTTAGAAAGTAGTTTTTGAAGTTTTATGTGCATCAAGCTATCTTCTTAATCAGTTGATATTTTGGCTCAGGAAAAAATTCAAAACCAGTATTTCTTCAGGATTTTGAAGTGTTGAACAACTGGATGCACTATTAACTCCCATGTTGTGCACCACCCYCCCACCCCCAGCCCCCAAGTATGACCTCTCGGGAACTTTTCTTTTTGACTAGTTTCTGTTTTTTTTCTTTTCATTATTATTGGTATTCTGAAATTTTCCTGTTAAGTCCTATTTTACCCTTTACATTAACAAAGGTTAGATTCTGTACCTTAGGGAGGATTTGATCTTACTCTTATAAAATCACCTGTTTTGGAAATTCATGTTCATGAGTTCTAAGAAGGTTTCTTGTAATTATTTATCTGATGAGTTATTCTTCATTTGAACATTTTGGCGATGCTTATTGCTGAGGAAGTACAGTCACCTAMATTAGCATCTGAAAATGTCTGTGTTTCATATATATGGTTATTATAATTTTAGGTTTTTTAGGAAATTTTCTTAACTTTCTCAACTATTTTTTTATGTTTCTTGCTTAGACTTTTACTACAGTTTAAAATGTTCATGAGCTCTTTATTTTTTAACTCCTATGAAAATCTGTCTTATTACATTTTGTGTATTTTTATTAGTGATAAGTGTTCCTTATAGAATGCTTCTCTCTCACTCGTTACAGTTCAGACATATGTGGAAATGGGTATGCTTCCTATGCGGACAGTTTATGTGCTGTCGCCGTTGGTATGGTACTAGAGACACAAACATACTCGCTGCTAGCTACTCACATATTTTCTGTCACATTTCATGTTATTTCACATTGCTTCATGTGATGGCAGCARTCTTACACAGTCCTTAGCAGTAAACTTGTTCTACTCCATTTAAGTGGTGTTCTCTTAAAGGGTTCCAAACAATAGTAACTCCCACAGAAATATTGGGGTATGCCGTGTGTTCACAGAGACTACAGAAGAGGGTAGAGTTTACATATACTCCAGACTGTTTCCTTTAGAAGTAGAATAGTATATATAACTGGGTGTGTGAGTTTTATTTAACATTGAGTGTGAAATAATAACCTACTTCATTTATGTCCATTCAAGAGACAGAATTAAATGCCTTATACCTATATTAACACCAACGAAGAAGGTGCTGACAGTCCGTGCTGTTCCTAGCTTTAACTGCTCTCATCTTGAACTCTGAACCAAATCTACTAGCAGTGACTCCTGTCTGGGATCTCTTCRTCTCCTTATTGTATGTCTCTACTTATGAATCAGATGGTCTTGGCAGAATTCCAAGCACATATACATTAATTGACTTAGATATTCTCAGCAGTTGTTACTAATGAAATATTCTTGGTTAAAGTAGTTCTCAGATTACAAACATGTAACTTAATCAGTTCAGTGATAATGTTACATAAGCCAGTTGTTTTATTTCCATAATCATTTGTTTCTT
This sequence comes from Apodemus speciosus, assembly GCA_002335545.1. Lineage (NCBI taxonomy): Eukaryota > Metazoa > Chordata > Mammalia > Rodentia > Muridae > Apodemus > Apodemus speciosus. Next base: position 35,486 of record BDUI01005112.1, read on the forward strand.
TTCTTGGTGTTTTTATGTTGATGTACTTACATTGGACAGCAGAAATGTTTTCCGTAGTCTTGAGAGTCCTAAAAGAAGGAGACTGGCACTTCAAATGCATGATACTAAAATTAAATGTTGGAGCCAGGAAGTGTAACACTTCTTGTCACCAGTGTACTCTAAAACCACTTGTAAAATCACTCTACACCAACACTAACTCCCTCCTCGTTGGTGTGCAGCTCTGCGAATCATCAGTGACCAGTCTTTGTCTGCATCCTATTTATGCCACGCACCACAGTGCAAGGCAGCGACAGTGGAGACCTCGCAGCACAGGGCAGCAGCTGCACCACTGCGCCATTYGATGTCTCAGCGTCCTAGGAAAACGTCTGCGATCTTATGATTATGAAGCATTTTASTCTCCATATGAATAAATGAAAATCAGAAAGGTAAATCATCATAGCAAAAGCCTGAGCCTGAGATAGAAGTAAAAATGTTAAAGTAATTTACAACATACAGGCAGGTTTTAAAATAAACTTTCTTGAGAATAAACTGTAGCCCAGAGTGATGTTGGGTCAATTACATGAATTTCAAGGAGAAAGTTATGCTGCAAAGAATTCTAAGGCTTCTCCGTTAGACCAGTTGTGCTTGGCTAAAGAACTAAATCAATAGTCACATTTCCACATTGTATTATACAGTGTCAAATGTGTAAGATTCAAAAGGCATTATGCATGTCTTTATACCTAGCTGGAGTTTTTAATTTGCTATGATTATGGGCATACAAATATTTATAAAACCAAGTTGTACATAGTTTAACTGAAAATAAGTGCTAAGGCTTTCCAGTTGAGGCAGTTTTATTTGTAGACATGCAAAGGTATATGCTACCTTATTTGCTGTGGGAAATAGCCATAGCAAAGTAGGGCAAGTCAGTTCCTAGCTACTTCCAAATCCCTTAAAAGGTTACAAATTACTATATTCTTCCTTCATAAAAAATATGTTGCTTTAAATTAATATGGAAGTTGGAACTCTGAAGTAGTTTGCTTTGGATGTCAAGTCTAGTCAAAAAGGACCAGTTGCTGACTTGGCTAAGGTACCAATGTGAACTTGARAGTTCCGTGCAACAAACATGTCTAAGCTTGTCTTTTGTGTGTGGGCAAAAGTGCACATATACACATGTGAACGYCGGGCCGATGTGAGGAAGTCATTTCCCTCCACCATCCATGTTGCTCTTGGGGACCATGCTCTRGGTTGCCAAGCTTGGCAACAAATGCCGTAACAGACTTCGAACCGGCCAGCCTGCCAGCCCCAGGCTTGTTCTAACTTTCTGAGGCCTTTTGTGACACCAGTCCTTTCAAACTACTAAGACTTCTGGTCAGAACCCCAGAATAAAGGATGGCAGCTGAAAAATAGCGCCTAGTTTCTGTCTACTGATTTATAACCAGTTTGATATCCTCCTTTTAGATGAGAAATGATTTTTTTCTGCAGTTAAAAATCCAAGGGTGGTCTTTTGTTTTATTAGAATCTAGAACCTTGGCCATTTCTGTTTTTTAAAGTAAAGCCCATCTTTATGCTTTCATATATCTTTGATTGGTATTTTTCTCTATTATCTGGTTAGATTGACCCTGACTCACTATAAGGCTATTTTGTAATGTACTTGAAAACATGTATGATACTTTTTTCTAATGTCTAGAAGAATTTTATGTTCCTTTTTTCTTCCTAAGTAACTTTACAGAGAGCCCAACATGGTCCAGAGATTCTGGTATGCTTATACACTTGATTCAATATCAAATCCAATGAAGCCCAAATTCCTGCATCCTTTGATGCTTCTATTCCAGTCAGAGTAGAATAATTATTTAATTATTTTCTGTACATCTAGGAGAATATGATAAAACTTTAATGTTACAAACTTTTTATACTATTGAGTTGGAATGATTATCTTGAAAGATTTTGCTACATAGATCACAAGAGTGAATGAGCTTATACATTAGCTTTAAATGAACATGTGTAATAGAAATTTAATATTGTTTTTAGGGTTTTGTTTGTTTCTTTGTTTTGTAATATAGAATGAAAAATGTAATTGTCTTAGTTGGTTTTCCACCAAGAAAAATAAAAGTGGGAAACTTAATTATTTGAATAGGGGAAAAATACTAGCATTTTTAATAATAGTYACAAAAATAAGTATATCATCTCTCCATGGTTGAACAAATTTCAGTTTATATGAAATTTATTTTATGTAGGAACATGATCTCTTTCTAGCACTGTTAAGGGTAGTTATCAGGAAGTTTCCTGTTAGGTATGAGATTGATTTATGTCCTGTAGCCCAAGTATGTGGTGTCTTCAGCAATATGATTTTACTTGTACCTATGATGTGTTACCAAGTGCAGTGACAGTAGCCTGTGATAATTTTACTATCTCTTGGGCTTTTCTAACTAATAACTTATGGGGGCATCCCATGCCTTGCTCTTTGACTTATTTAATAGCCTGTGTCTTCTGGGAATAGCATTGTCCATCTATGTGGGGGTCCTTCTGCTCAAACCACTGTTCTGAAATTCACTTGCTAAACTAGTCAGTTTCCATAGTACTCTTTCATGCATCCTTAGTTTTGAGTAACCTGCTTGATTTCCTTTCCTCTTCCGTCCTCCTCCCAGACCCCCACTTAATTCGCTAAGCCTGCTCCCGGCTCCTTCTGTAGCCCGTGGGGCCTACTGGGCTTCCATTGCTTTCCCCATACTATCCCACCTCCTGCATGAGCCTCTCCACCCCCAATTTTCCACGTTTCTACTTTCTTTTGACCTATAATGTATTTTGCCCTCCCCTTTAACACACCTCCCCATAGCTTCCTTTTAATTTCCTGGCTTCAACTTGTCTTCCAAGTTAAATACACAAAACAAAAGTTTGCAACTAGGATACAAATAAAAGAGAGAGTTGGGGCTCTGAAATACCAGTTTCTCGGTCCTATCCATTTCTTTATTTTGTTGTTCTTTGTTCCTGAACAAAGAACACCACCGCATTGTATGTGCAGTCTTCTTATGTATCCATCTGTTGGGATATCTTGGCTATTTCATTCTCTTCCTCTGTGAATAGAAGAGCTGTGAACATGGCCGTATGAGAATCGCTCAGGCAGAAGTCCTTTGACTGTGCCTCAGGAGCACTGTAGCTGGGTCTTTGTATGAGGAGTTTCTGTTCCGTTCCATAGCCCATGTTGGCTTCTTGATTTTTTTAATGTTTAGTTTTTGAGTTCTTGGTATATGTTGGACATGAATCCCTGATGAATGCATAGCTGGTAAATGTGGGCCTGTTACTTGTTTCACAGTTGGCTTTGCTGTACAGAAGCCTTTGAGTTTTGAGGGACACCATGTGTCAGTTGTTTTATTCCTGAGGTCCTGGGCTCTTGCTTGCCAGCTTCTTGCCCGCCCTTGTAAGTTGAAGCGTGCACTCTGCTTTCCCTCCTGGTTTTATATTATCAGGATCATGTTGAAGTGTCTCATGATCCTTTTGTAGTTGAGTTTTGTGCAACTAGTTTTATTTGCATGTTAATATTCAGGTTTCCCAGCATCATTTGATGAGATACAGTGTATTATTTGACRAYTTTGCCAAAAGTTGTATAATTGTAGTTACATGAACTTATATTTGGGTTCTCAATTCTATCCTATCAATCTCTGTTTTTGTACCAGTGCCGTGCTGTGTTTATTGCTATAGTATAATTTGAAATCAAGTATGATGGTACCTCCCAAACATCTTTTGGYTCAGGACTATCTTAGCTATCCTACTTCCTTTTTGCCCAGAAATGGCAGTGGTTTTTTGGTTTTCTGTATTTGTGAAGAGGCCATGTAATTTTAATTGGAATTGCATTGACTATGAAAGTTGCTATTGGTAGGATGGCCATTTTTACAAGATTAGTTGTCCTATCCATGAGCATGGGAACTCTTCAATCTTCTAGTATGTTCCTTAATTTCTTCGTTCTCTGTTGTAAAGTTTTTATTGTAGAGTCCTTTTATTTCCTTGGTTCAGTTTTATTCCTAGGCATTTTTTATTTTATTTTATTATAGCTCTTGTAAATGAGATTTCTTTTTTAGTGTGTTTGTCATTGGTATATAAGACAACTCTCTTGGGTTTTGTGTGTTTGTGTTTTCCCACTTTGCAGAAAGTATCATCTGTAAAAGTTTTTTTGGTGGAGTCTTTAGGAACTCTTATATAATCATATCTTCTGCAAAAAGAAATACTTCATTCTTTCCTACTCATATCCCAGTTATTTCCTTCTCTTGTCCTATTGGTCTTCGAAGACTTCAAACTGTATTGTATAACAATGAAAAGGGTGGACATCTTTTTATTCCAGATCTTAGTGTGAATGTGCTTGAGATTTTCTGCATTCAGTATGATAGTAGCTAATGGAATGTTATATATATATAGCTTTTAGTATGTCGATATACACTTCCTCTGTCACTAGCCTTTTTATGATTTCTATCATGAAGGAATGCTGGATTTTATCAAAGTTTTCTATTAAGGTCATTTTATTTCTGTGTTTTGATCTTCACTGCATGATGAGTTACATTTATCTATGTATGTCAAACTATTCCTGCTTTGCTAAAATTGACTGGAGACTTGATTCAGGTCAGGGTCATAGTCTCTCAATGTATATAGTCTTTTTAAAATATACTAAATTAACATATAATTACATCACTTGTCCCCTTCCTTCCTCAATGCTTCCTGTGTCCCTCCTCACTCTGTTTCAAAATGGYAGCTTTTTTTCCTTTGATTCTTATTGGTGTGTGTGCGTGGCAGGGGAGAGAGTGATACAGAGCTGCATAACCCACCCTTCTACCTCTCTCAGCAGTCTTAATGGCTGGTAGGTTTTTGTCTAGGTGTTGGACCCTGTGAGATTTATTTTGCCCCTTTCACATTAGTATTTGATATTGTCATGATTCACGTGTTTTTAGCCAGTCACTTCTAGGTGGTACTGTAGACTTCTTGGTCCTCTGGTTCTTATAATCCCCCCCTCCCCAGTCTAAATGTTCTCTGAGCCTTAGATAATTGGAGTTGTATTATAGATATATCAGTTGATTCTGAGTTCCCCATGGTGTGTTGATTGCTGCATTGTGTCTGTTGTTTTCTTTTCTTTTCTTTTCTTTTTTTTTTTTTTTTTTTTTTTTTTTTTTTTTTTTTTTTTTTGGTTTTTCGAGACAGGGTTTCTCTGTGTAGCTCTGGCTGTCCTGGAACTCACTTTGGAGACCAGGCTGGCCTCGAACTCAGAGATCCACCTGCCTCTGCCTCCCAAGTGCTGGGATTAAAGGCATGCGCCACCACCGCCCGGCATGTCTGTTGTTTTCTGTGATAGTCTTTATTTGTTGTAGAAAGAAGCTGTACTTACCTGGATGTTACAAGAAGTAAGTTTTAGCTGGGTGGTAGTGGTGCATGCCTTTAATTCAGGCACTCAGGAAGCAGAGGCAGGTGGATCTCTGAGTTTGAGAGGAGCCTGATCTACAGAGCAAGTTCCAGGACATCCAGGGCTCTGCACAGGGAACCCATGTCTCAATAAAAGATGAAACAAAACAAACTTAAGTTTGTTTTAGAATGTAGTTAAGAATTATGCTGGTCTAGTAAAATAGAATGTAATAGATACACTTCTAAGATCCATGACTTCACCAGTCCCAGGTGGTTGGCTAGGGTTCTGTACCAAGCATGGTTTAAGTGATGTGAATACACACCCCACACCCCACACACTGAGAGACAGAGACAGAGACACAGAGACAGAGACAGAAAGACAGAGACAGAGACTTTAGTGTTGAGGTAAATATAAAATAAGATGGCTCCTTTAAGGCTTTATCAAAAACCTGGTATTGAAGAGTCTCTGTAATTGAAAGCATAATTGGCAAGGTCTCTGTATGTATAAAAGTTGAGAAGAAGAATATTTGTTATATGTAATGATTTCATGGAAGAGAAACTTTAAAAATCATCTTTCTTAAAGTAACATGGAAATGATGCTTTTGACAAACCTCTGAATCATTTGAATTGAAATTAACATCAGATAAATTTGATAATTTGCTTAAGCTTGATAGCACAGCGTCATGTCAGTTCAACAGTGCCACAGTATACCCATAGCGGCTTATAAATGATTGAGTAGGTGTTACTAAAAACAGGAGAGATCCTGCCTAGCAGGTTCAGGGAAGACTTAGAGAGCAGTCATAGGGATTTTAGGGAATGAAGCATCACAGCGCCGCCAAGTCCTGCTCTGACGAGCAGAGCACGTGTCGGTCCTGCTTCTTAAACTCCCTCTGTACTTCGAAGAGATTGCCGGCTTTCCAGGTTCAGAAGACACAAAGATTTATTCCTTGCTATAGAAATTATTGAGCAGGATATACATACATCTCATGGTTAAGCTCTTACCTAGAAAGCTTAAGGTCCCTAGGCTGAGACCCTAATAGTATTTATTCATTAATCGATGGATTAAATAAAATAAAATAGAGCATGTTCCTTTTGAAAAGTAAAGCAAGAATGCTTAGCTAGTTAGAAAGATCCATCTTTYACCTCTGAGTGCCATTGACTGACTCTTCAGTGTAGTTGGTGGAGGTGGACAGCCGAGTGCTGAGTGTCCAGGCTCTGGGCTGGGAGGCCTGCGTAGGTTTACTCTCAGCCTCCTCTAATCTGACTGCAGGACTTCCAGGCTTKTGCTTAACTTCTGGTACCGGCCTCTTTAGCCTAGGTGTGTTCTGTAGGTGACTAAAACTAAAAGACAGCTGATTTTTCCAGTGCTTAACATGGCATTCATATCAAAGTTGCTTATGTTTAGGTTTGTTTACCGCCTGCATTATGTTGTGTATTTGGTTTATCCTTTCAAGGAGCGTGAGGCCCRGGTGCTAGGTTTGCACTAGATTAGACTTGATCCTAATGAAAGAAGTAATGTGTGTTCTGTGGGGCTCGGGTAACGTGTTGACTTTTGTTTTATGTTCAAGGTGGGCATGTTGACACTTTGATTGTTTTGGAATATTCAAGTGGAATTGTCTTTGTTTAACCCTCATATGAATGATTGTTCTAAATATTTTTCATATAACACCAGCAGTAATAAGCAATTTTTAACTTTCATAGTTTAGTGGCTRCAAATGACTTCTGTGGTATTATGCTATGTATTTTATTATAAGTCAAAGTAATAAATATAAATGCTTGATATGTGTGCCCAGTAAGAGCAGCAGCCTAAAATCTCTACCACTCCTTTTTAAGCTGCTGTTGTCTGAACCTATTGTCTTCTCAGATTCTGTTGTTACCTCCATTAAATCTGAGTCATATATATAAGAAATACATTATGTAATTACAGTTTAATTTTTATATACTTTTCCTTAATTTAAAAATATAAACTCACATTAGATTTCTCTTTGTGTCCTATTTTCATTAAGACTCATTAGTTTTCACTTCCCAAGGACCTCTGACAGAAACGGGATAGACTCAAAGCCAACACTGTTCTTTTGGCCTTTGCCTCATGTAAAGATGGCAGTGCATAGCTCCCACAAGTTACTTGTGGTTTTTCCTGAACTTTTCCTTTTGCAGCAAAGTTCTATTTTCATTAACTACACACTATTTTAAAGTAGAAGATGGAGGYGAAAGGTCAGTTTGTGTCACCTTTGGATTTTTTTTCTTCGTTAAAGCAATGGCGGTTTTGATCGTAACAGAGAACTACCTGGAGTTTGGACTTGAAACAGGTAAAAGTTTTATACAACTTTAAAAATCAATTTTAGTTATATAATTTTATTTCAGTACTTAAGTTTTAGTCAGATAAATATTTAAAAGTGGAGTTGGCTTATGTTCTAATTAACCTTTACTAATCTTCAATGAGATCTTTATTGTTGCTGTTTTATAAGGTTTTATTAACCTTATCCCCAAAATACTCCACCCTTAGTTTTTTCTTAAGGTTTAATCAATTTCTGTAWTSCTRAAGAATTAATTCAAATTTTCTGCACTCGTTGAATATACAAGTATCAAAGGGGTATTTTAGAGACTGTTCTTGCTAATAACCRATTTTTACTGCATCATCGCATACTTATTAACACACAGAAAGAAGCTAGTCATTAGAATATAAGAGCTCTGTTTTCTAAGAGTGTATTTCACCTTATGATGACAATAATCTCTTTTTTTATTCCTACAGGGTTTACAAATTTTTCAGACAGTGCAATGCAGTTTCTTGAAAAGCAGGGTTTAGAATCTCAGTAAGTTTTTGACAACTTGACCATTATTTACACTTAACATTTTTCATTCTTAAAGYAGTTTTTACTATAATTAGTTAATTTTCATCAGTAAAAATAATTCCGTTATGCTAAAAATCTCACTTCTCTCCGTCCCTCATTCTGGTATTGGGATCCACCCCCAGGGCCAGTGCATGCAAACAAACGGGCCTTACCCCCAAACTCCTGTGAGAGGACTTACCCCCAAACTCCTGTGAGAGGGCTTATCCCCAACCTCCTGTGAGAGGGCTTACCCCCAACCTCCTGTGAGAGGGCTTATCCCCAACCTCCTGTGAGAGGGCTTACCCCTGACCTCCTGTGAGAGGGCTTACCCCCAAACTCCTGTGAGAGGGCTTACCCCCAAACTCCTGTGAGAGGGCTTACCCCCAAACTCCTGTGAGAGGGCTTACCCCGACCTCCATTGCCGGCCCTGGGCCATGCCCCTGGGAGCGCCTGCTCATGCTCCCTGTCGTCACTGAGGTCAGACTTCCATCAGACTCTTAGCCGTGTTTGCTCTTACAGTCCTGCTGTCTCCAGAGATGAAGCTGACTTCTATCCCAGCCATGTGCCATTAACGTGTAGCTTGGATTGTTGGCTGTTATTTAAGAAATATCTGGTTTATTTTATAGTTCACCCTGATCTGTTAAAAG
>BDUI01005112.1:49771-61765 GCA_002335545.1 Apodemus speciosus
TTCCCGCTCCCGCCTCCTCCAATGTYGCAGTRCCAAAATCCATCATCCAGTTTGTTTATATGCAACATCCTKGGGATAGTCTCGTAACTTCTCTCTCCTTTTTTCTAATCTTTGCTCCTGCTCTATTTCATAAATAGTTAATCAAAATTATAGCCTAGATATGCTCCATCTTACTCTGTTTTAGTTGTAAATTAATAATTTAGTTTAAAATCTGTTTGCCTGGCCAGTGGCAGATCACACCTTTAATCCCAGCACATGGATGGCAGAGGCAGGTGAATGTCTTCAGTTTGAAGCCAGCCTGGTCCATAACACAAATTCCAGGACAGTCAGAATACAGAGAGAAWCCCTKTCTAAAAAACAAAATGTGTTTGAGTCAAGCATCCATGTGGTAGACGATGAAATAATGACTGTCTGTTGGTCAAGAGAGTGATTTGGTTTTTCTGTCACATAAAGTACTAAGTATATGAAATAGTGCTTGTAGTCAGAAGTAGAGTGAATATGCTGTTGTCTGTCTGGAAATGTGCTTAAATGTGTGCTTGTATTCTGGTACAGTATCGAAAGGAAAATGTGGCTACGTGCAGCCTTCGTGTGTTCATAGCCAGAAAGGAAAACCAGAAGGAATCCTAAAGACCATTATTACTTTGGAATTTGGGAAGAATTATTTCTCACCATTCTCTCTGATTGATTGATTGATTGATTGATTGATTGATTGATTGATTGATTGATTGATTGATTGATTGAGATTAGGTCTTATTGTAGCCCCAGCTAACTTTGATACTTAATTAGTAGCTGATTCCAGATCCTGAACTTGGAAAATGAGCCAGTCATTTTCTAGTTTATTCTAGTAATTTTATTGTTGTTCTCCTCCATACCTGTGAANAAAAAGGAGTACTTTGTGAGTGATTTGATGTCATAACTCTATGATGCTTGGTGCAATTCCACACTGATTTCCCAAGTAAGATGGGGAGTTAAGACGCACCCTGAAGTCGATGGTAGAATGAATAGAGCACACAAAGGGGAAAATTGTGTGTAGGGGGTGTCTCAGCTAGGGTTTCATTGCTGTGAAGGGACACCATGACCAAGGCAACTCTTAGAAAGGAAAACATTTCATTGAGCCTACCTTACAATTTCAGAGGTTTAGTCCATTATCATCTGCAGGCAGCACCTGGAGATTGCGTATCACACTGGGTGTTGCTTGAGCATAGGAAACCTCAAAGACTGTCCCAACAGCGACACATTTTGTTCAAAAGAAAGGCCACACCCACAGACCACACTTTCTGATAGTGCCATTCCCAATGGGTCAAGCATTCAAACAAGAGCCTATGGGGGTCACATCTATTCAAACCACCACAATGGGGGAGGGTATGTGAATGTATATGTGGTGGTGTATATGCTCGTGTGCATGCACTGGAGCGCACACATGTGTATGTGAGCATGATAAGGGGTTGGGGGACGCTGTCAGTATCAGGTGTCTTTCTTGGATCACATTCTTCTACTAATATTTTTCTGGGACAGTGTCATTGATACTTACTTATTCATGGACTGTCTCCCAGAGAGCTTCTGGGATGCACCTGTCTCTGTTTTCCCCAGTCCCCTCACTCTTGAGCTACAGAGCTGTGCTAAAATCTTAAACTTATTGTTGAGGCACCACTTAGAACATGACAGATTAATTAAGGAGGTTTCTAATCTGTGAGTTTTTTTTTTTTTCAGTTTTCAGTGGTCCTAATTAGAAACAGAGCAGACTGAAATCTCCCCAACTAAATATATAAACATGTAAAACTATAGCGAAGTGTAGGTGAGTCATTGACTTCATTAGTTCTACCTGTGATCAGTTATGATCCTTTTGGACTCAATCATCTCTGAGCATTCAGACTCACTGACTTTGTTATATAGCTCTCGTGTTTTCCTAGACATAGGTAGATAGTAAGGGGGCCTTCGTGTGACTTATACTTTCATTATGCATTTATATGATTGCTTATTTTGTACAAGTGCAGCCATTAGATATGTTGTTGGCAGTGTGGAATTCTTTGGTTCTGGTTGTCCCGGTTCAGTCGGGTAAGTATAGATTTCTTGAGTTGTACGTGGTGAACAGTAAGTAGCATGACTACTATGCTAATAATACATTGTGACCCCTGAGAGCACCATGTCAACTTTCTGATCTCTAGAATGACAGAAGCTACATTCGATACTCTTCGGCTCTGGTTAATAATCCTGCTATGTGTTTTGCGGTTGGCCATGATGCGAAGTCACCTGCAAGCATATTTAAATTTGGCCCAGAAATGTGTGGATCAGATGAAGAAAGAAGCAGGCCGGATAAGTACGGTTGAGCTACAGAGAATGGCAAGTTTTCTAACAGTCAAATGGAAAAATAATGACAGGAGCCATTTCTTGAAGAAGAATTTGGACCTTTAATTGAAATAATGCCATCTCATAATATCTTCCCTGTAGACAAGTGAGGTGGACATAAGCTGGCATTTGTCAGARACCTTGATCCAGTTGTGCTGCTGAAAGGGGCTTATGTGTCTGTACCRYTAGTTGCTACGAAGCTGTGGCGTGTCCCTTTTGCTGAATGGGAAGCCATCTAACCTGAAAGGTTTTACAGTATGTTATCAGACCTTATGACTAGCAGACTGCRGTGCCTCTAAGCCTCCTCCATGTATGTCCATGCGAATTCTAAGTACTTAGAGGAGACGTCCAAGAAGATGGGTGTTAGTAATGAGTCACCAGTACAGTGGGCCTAGAGTCGGATACGTTTTCTTTTTAGATTTACTAGAATGTTGGCCCCCGTTGTTCATGTATATTTTACATTTTTTTTGTGTTATTCAAAAGTTGACCTCAAATATGTTCATATGGAATGACGACTTAGTGTTTTATTTCTAGAGTTCATGTTCATGTCTGCCTGTTATAGTTGTTTACTGTGTTGTTTAAGTAGCTCTCACAGAGACTTTAGTAATTTCTTTCACTTTTGAGATTTTTTTTTCAATTTTGTAATGTTTTCAAATTCTAAAATCTTTATCTTTAGGTTGAACTTACTTGAAGTTAGGGTACATGCATAATGAAATGTAGACTTAATAACAGTTCACTTATTTTCTCTTACTATCATAAGCATTGCAGTGTGATGATTTTAGGACCGGTTGATTGACTCATAACTTGTTGGCTGTTGTTGGTTACAGGTGGCACGAGTCTTTTATTACCTGTGTGTCATTGCCCTGCAGTATGTGGCACCTCTGGTGATGCTGCTTCACATGACGCTGCTTCTGAAAACACTAGGTAGGCATGCCTGCGTGCCGTGGCACCCAGGAGGCCCCGTCTGCTGTCGATCACCAGTGTGGATGTGCGCTTAATGACATTGCTGCTGTTTGCTGTAGCTTTAGGAGGAAGCCAGGGAAATCTTTTCTGGAGACGTCTTGAATTTAGAAGCCTGGGTGTGTGCAGTTTTATTTTATGTTTAAAGGGTTTTCATTTAAGGTTAATTCCAGAGTTCTCAAATAATGTGGCTAAGCACTGTTGTTTAGACTTGAGTGTTATAAGCAGGTGAATTAAAGGTTTGTTGGGGCCTAACATTTCAGTTATTATAAAGTCTTTATAAACTTGGCTGGGTGGCAGGTTTTATAGACAGTTTGACTTCAGGTAACTTATGTTGAAAGGGTGAAGGGTTTTCGGGGTGAAAGTGGGGTCTGGGACTGTCAAAGTCTCCTTGTGTGGTAGTACCCATGGTTACCCTGTTTCCTTCTCCTTAGATCAGGCAGCCTTCCATAGTGGGGGTCTAGAAACCCCAAGAAGCTCTTGAGTATGATCTGAATAGGCTCCCTCATACCAGGGAACAGACCCTCCGTGTGCCTGCAGACCTGTGTGCTGTAGGGGCAGGCAGCTCAGTTACGATGTGTGACTCACATCCCATGGAAGGTGAAGAAGCTTAGGATGAAACCAGTTATAAAAGCCGTTAAAGTTTCTCACTTTGACATCGTATGTAGCTTCTCAGAAAGATATTTGGTGTGATGCTGTGGAGGCAGAAAGGATTTCTAGGAATATGATGAGTCTGTTCTATCCATGAAGGTGGTTGACTCATAGCTTATGTATTGCCAGATTTCACTGCACTGAATTAAGAACCTGTCATACTTAGTTTTTAATATGCTTTTACATAAAACCATTGTATATTATGGTTCAGTTAATTTTATTACTTTAACAGATAGCAAAAGTATTACTTTATTTTCAACATAAAATGGTTCACTGTATCACTTTAAACTTTTTAATGTGTAATGTGGGTGGGGATTTAAGGATTTCTTTTCTTATGTTTTTTGTTTTGTTTTGTTTTGTTTTGTTTGATCCTTAGAATCATTTACTTGCTAAGTTCTGTGTCCTGAATATTCTAGGTAATCATTCCTGGGGGGTTTATCCAGAAGCTGCCTCTCCCTTGCCAGTGGACAATAATCTCCCCTCCAGCTTGGTTTACCCTGAACTACCATCTCCTGATGGGAAGATGAAGGTAACTGTTACACAGATCACAGTGGCACTGAGCAGCTTCAAAAACATCTTCACGCCTCTCCTTTTTCGAGGACTTCTGTCATTTTTGACATGGTGGATTGCTGCTTGCCTCTTTTCTACAAGCCTTTTTGGGCTTTTCTATCATCAGTATCTGACAGTGGCATGAATTTCAGTCAAAAACGGATATCCAAGTCACACTTTAAATTCAAATATTTGTGCCCTTGAAGGGTTGACAAAAGAAGAATGCAAATAGAACGGAGAAAAAAATATTGGAGTGTTTCGTTTTGAAAGCTTCCTCTGTACTCTCAGGGTGAATTAGTGTAATATTTAAAACTCATAAGACAGGCAGTTACACTCTTACACTGTGGCATGGGGATTGTAACTCATTGTGAGAACTAATGAGAGAGGGCTATCTGCAGGGGTAAGCCTTCTGATTACCTTGGTTTACAGTTGCAAACCTCCAGCCGTCTTTGAGGCTTCTCCTAGGACTCCAGTTACTGACTGCTTTTCATGGTGTTGTGGTACTGTTATTCCTCGTAGTTGCTGCCTACAGAACAATCTTCAAACTGAGCCATGCTCGAGGGAAGGGAAGGAACTAAAATTACTTCTGTTGGTAATGTATTAGTCTTCAAAAAAAAAAAAATCCAACAGAAAGGAAGAGAAAGCTACTGTATATTACAGTAAGAAAAGCTGCACAGTCATTTTAAATTGAGTGGAGATATAAATCACCTCTTGTCTACAAGTACTGTTACTTAAGAGTAGCAGGAATATTGTTTTAAAGTGTATGCCACCCAGCGTGAAAGTTCTTTTTAAATGATTGGCTATATGAACATCAGCAGTCTGTTTTGGGCCTGCTGTATTTTATTTTTATTTGATTCTAAATAGTTACATTTAATCTAAAAATATTTATCAATACTGATCAAATTTGAGAATTACTTTGTAATCCTGCTGACTACATGTATGTATTGTATATATATTATATATTAAATATATAATATATTGAGGTTATAAAAGATGAAAATATTGAATCCTTATAATATTTTAAGTTTCAGAATGTATGTTAAACAGTGAATTGAATGATATGTATTTGTATCTAGAAATTTCTGTTTGGAATGAGATTAAAATACATTTTTTTAAAGCTCAACAGAGTGTAATTTATTTGTTGTACATATATGATAATTGTACTTAAAATGTCATGAATGATTAGGTGATTTCTCACAAGTTAAATTCATTTTTTCTTGGTTTTTGCCTCTTATTAAACATAAATTCTTTTCTCGTACAGTATATCTCCTCTTTCTGCTCACCTCCTCTCACACCCAGATCGAATCCCTTTCTGTCTTTCATTAGAAAAGAACAGGCTTCTAAGAGCAATAAAACATGACAAAAGAAAATACAATAAGAAGAAACAAAACCATCATAGATAGCATAGTTGAACAAGCCAAGCCAACCAAAAAATAAGARTAGCAATAATAGGCACTATTAGAGATTAGAGATTAGGAATTGAGAGCCTCTCTGCGTTCATTCAGCAGTCCGTCGCCATAAAGTGCTAAACTGAATGCTAGAGTATAAATACAGGGGACCTGGTACAGACCCGTGGGCCCTGTTCACAGTGCTTTAGTCTCTGAGTTCATAGGAGCTTTGCTCAGATGTCTTAGAGGGCCTTGTTCTGGTGTCCATTGTCCCCTTTGTCTCCCTTCTCTGTCTTCTTCTGCCGTTTCCTGACCTCAGAGGAGAGGGATTTAATGAAGACAAATCCAGTACAGCTGTGTGTTCCAAGATGTGTATTTATCTGTCTGTCTGTCTATCTCTCCCTTTCTTCCCCACTTCTTAATGTCTGGCGGTGGGTCTCTATTTGTTCCCATCTGCTATAAGAAGTGTCTCTGATGTCAGCTGAATAAGGTACTGATCTATGAGTATAAAAGTATCATTTGGAGTCATTTTATAGTTACTTTCCATTCTTGCCCTCAAATGCCTTTCAGTTCTAGCTGTCTCCCCTCATTCCCTCTTCAGTCTGTTTCCTTTCAACCTTCCCACCTGATCTTCCTAGTCTTCCCACCCCACACCCCCATACCAGCTTTGTGTCAGTCATAAAATTACTCTATATCCCCCTCCAGGAAAATTCATGTGCCCCCTCACTGGTTCCTTTCTCTATACCAAAACCTCTCAGGATCTACATGTTGCAGCTTATTATTTAAAAGCTAATAACGACATATAAGTAAATGCATACCATATTTATTTTTGTGGGTCTCGGTTTACTCACTCTGGATGGTTTTCTACTTCCATTCATTTGCCCACAAATTGCGTGATTTCGTGTTTTAATAGCTGAATAATACTTCATTGTGTAAATGTACCACATTTTCTGTATCCATTCTGTATCTTCTGTTGAGGGACACCTAGGTTGTTTCTAATTTCTGGCTATTAGAAGTAGAGTAGCAGTAAACAAGGTTGAGCAAGTAACCTTGTAAAAGCATTGACCAAGAGTAGCATAGGCTGGCTCCTGAGGGAGAGAAGTCCTAACTCTATGAGCAATCGCCATACTGATTTCCACAGTGGCTATACAAGTTGTAACGCCCACCAGCAATGGAGGAGAGTTCCCCTTGTTCCACATCCTCACCAGCATGAGCTGTCACTTGAGTGTTTGGTGTCATTCTGACAGGTGAAAGATGGAATCTCAAAGTAGTTTTGCTTTGCATTTCTCTGGTGACTAAGGATGTTGGACATCTCCTTAAGTGCTTTTCATCCATTTGACATTCCTCTATTGAAAATTCTCCTTTTATGTCTGTACACCCTTTTTTAATTAGATTAGTTTGCTGATGTCTAATTTCTTGAGATCTTTACTTTGGATATTACTCTTCTATTAGATTTAGACTTGGTAAAATCTTTAAATATTTTCCCATTCGCTGGGCTGCAATTCTGTCCTATTGATGGTGCCCAGAAGCTTTTCAGATTCCTGAGGTCTCATTTATTAATTGTAGATCTGTCTTAGCACCTGCACTGTGCGTTCTGTTTAAGAAACTCTCTCCTGTGCAGATGTGTTTCTCTTCTATCAGGTTCATTGTACCCAGCTTTATGTTGAGGTCTTCGATCCATTTGGAGTTGAATGTTGTGCGGAGTTGAAGGTGTTAAGTATCAATCTATCTACATTCTTCAACATACAGATTAAAATATTGCTAGTCATATTCATATATGTTCATATTCAGATTAAAATGTTGCTATTTGTTAAGGATGCTGTCTTTTTTTTTTTAACTACTGTGTATTTCTGCCATCTTTACCAAAAATCTGATGTTCATACATATATTGATTTATGTTCGGGTCATCAATTCATTTGATCAATGTGTAACTTGTATGCAGTTACCATGATGTTTTTATTATTTTGTAATATGACTTGAGGTCAGGTTTTTTTTGTTTGTTTTAATTTTTATGCTTCTATATAGAGTTGAGAATTGTCCTTTCAAGGTCTGTCAAGAATTGTATTGAAATTTTGGTGAGGATTACATTTAATCTGTAGATGCTTTTGATAGAATGGCCATTTTTACTRCATTAACCCTACTGACCCATTAGTGTGTGTGATCTTTCCATCTTCTGATATCTTTTTCAACTTCTGTTTTCAAAGACTTGAAGTTTTTAATCTTACAGTTCTTTCACTGGCTTGGTTAGTGTTACTTCAAGATATTTTATATTATTTGAGGCTTCTGTGACAGGTATTATTCTCAATTTCTTTTACAGCCCCTTTGTCATTTGTATAGAGGAAGGTATTTCATTACTGTAAGGGATTCCATGACCAAGACAACTCTTAAAAGAGAAAACATTTAGTTGGGGCTGGCTTATAATTTTGGAGGTTTAGTCCATTATTATGGTGGGGACTTTGGCAGCATGGAGGCAGACTTGGTGCTAGAGGAGCCAAGAGTTCTACTTGATCCACAGGCAGCAGAAGGGTCTGTTTCACACTAGCCAGACGGCGCACATATATGAAACCTCAAAACACTGCCTTTACAGTGACTCACCTTTTCTAACAAGGCCACACCCTCTAACAGTGTGACTTCACATGGGCCAAGCATATTCAAACCTCCTCATTCTACTCCCTGGCCCCCCATAGACTTCTTCAAACACTTGAGTGTATGGGGGCCGTACGTATGTAGCYATATCATAATGCAAAATACATTTACTCCAACTTCAAAACTCCCCATAATCTATCATAGTCTGAATAATGTGGCAAGTCTAAAGTTCAAAGTCTCTGCTGAGATTCATATAATCTCTTAATTGTAATCACCGTTAAAATCAAAAAAGGAGATCACATATATTTCAACCTATCATGGTACAGAGTGTTATCATTGCAAAACATAGGGTAGGGAGCACAAAGAGTTAATTCTGTACCACAGCAAGAAAAAAGCAGGTGGGCAAACTCCAGATTTTGCATCTGTATGTTAGATGTCAAGACTTAAATCTCCAACTCCTTTTAGCTCTGTTGACTGCAACACAATTGTTTCTCTTGCCCTGATTATACTCCTAGTTAGCAGCTTTCTTCAGCTGACATCCCACAGCTGTGACGTCTCTAACATCGTGGGGTCTCCAAGTCAAATTCAACATCACAGCTTGTTCCAGTGACTGAGATCAACACGTGGTCTTCTGGACTTCTCCAAATGGCTTGGGTCACTTCTCCATCTCTGCACTTGGTAGCACTTCAGGCTCTGGCTAACTCCACTCTCCTGCTGCTCCTCTTGGTGGTCATCCCCACGATTCYGACATCTCCAGTGTGCCAGGGTCTTCTACTGCAAGTAGACTGCACTTTSTCCAGTARGCTCTCATCATGGTGCCAAGCCTCAACTTCTTTGCATGATCCCTTCAGTCTTCAGCCTTCAGCTAGCTGCCACTGAGGCTACACCTTCACCAATGGCCCTTTCTGGTCTCTCACATTGCCAGGCTTCAGCTGCTCTCAGTGAGCCCTTTGTGTCTTCAAAACCAGCACCACCCGAGTGATCCATACACTTTACCAAGTCTCGTATGCAGTCTATCTCTAGAACATAGCTTCTTTGCTCTCAGAGAACATTTCCCTGATTTCACCTTGGTAATGCTGGTTTCTTCTTGCCGCTTTCTTGGCTAACAATTGTCCCAGTAACCCTTTCTATTCTTGACTCTAAACCTAGGGGGCCACGTGACAGAAGCAGCCACATTCAGCCATTTGCTGGGGCTGGGATATGGTCCCCTTATTCTATTACATCTTACTCAGAGATCTTCATGGCTCTGTCTTCTGAGTGCTGGGATTAAAGGTGTAAACCACCACACCTGGACCTAAGCTTTTCTTCGCCTGGAACTTGCTCTATACCAAGCTGACCTTGAATTCAGAGATTTGATTGCCTCTCTCTCCTTGGGGATTAAAAGTATGTTCTACCATACCTGGACATAAGCTTTTCTTTAATTCTTTTTCACAAGAGCTTGGTAAACATGGCTACTGTGCCTCACAATCTGGATCACAGATGTGTCCTCCATTTCTGGATTGTAGCTCATTCCAGATAGAGTTAAGTTGTCAACCAAGAATAGCCATCAACAATCATTCCTTGTCAATTTGACACAGGATAATATCTCCTTACATCCAAATGAAAATTATAACCAGGTCATAACACCTAATATGATATAACTATTCCTGTTCAACTACAAATGCATAAACAATAAGAGTAGCTGGGTGGGATCTTGCCCCATGGTCACCACTCCCTTAATCTGTTTATCTTCTTGAACACAGGATTTAGCTGTATCTACTTCCTGTTGCCCTTTAATATTTGAGCCATATATTTGAGGGGGTTTGTTTTGTTTTTTAAATTATTTTATTTATTTACATTCCTCCCTTCTGGTTCCCCCTCCCAGAGTTCTTCACCCTGTCTCCCTTCCACTTTGCCTCTGAGAAAGTATTTCTCCTCACCCYCACCCTGGCCATCTGCCCTTCCTGGGGCATCAAGTCTCTACAGGATTAGGTGTATCCTCTCCCATGGAGGCCAGACAAGGCAGTCCTCTGATACAGTATGTGCTGAGGGTCATGCACCAGCCCATGTATTCTCTTTGATTAGTGGCTTAATCTCTGAGAGCTCCTCAGGGTCTGTTGTTCTTCCTATGGGGTTGATATCCCCTTCAGATCTTYAGTCCTTCCCCTAACTCTTCCATAGGGGTCCTCAACCTCAGTCCAATTAATTATCTGTAAATAATAATATTACATTAATATATTATATATTATGTTATTGTGCTGTAATTATCTGCATCTGTCTCAGTCAGCTGCTGGTAGGGCCTCTSAGAGGACAGCCATGCTAGGCTCCTGTCTGCAAATACAACATWTCATCAGTAATAGTGTCAGGGTTCCTACCCATGGCATGGATGCAAAGTTAGGCCAGTCACTAGGTGGCCTTTGCTTCAGTCTCAGCTCCATTTTTCTCCCTGTATTTCTTTTAGGCAGGAATAATTTTGAAGATGGGTTGGTGACCACATTCCTCTACTGAGGGCCCTATCTATCTAGTGGAGGGACGGTCTCTTCAGGTTGCATCTCCCCACTGTTGGGCATTTAGGCTAAGGTCATCTCCATTGAATCCRGGGAGTCTCTCACATCCCAGGTCTCTGGGACTTTCTAGAAGTTTCTGCTACCTCCAGCAGCTGCATATTTCCATTCATTCTTCTGGTCTTCTCTCCTGTTTCCTCCCCATACCAGATTCTGCCTGCTCTGTTTCCCTTCCCCCTCCCGTCTGCCTCTCATGATTATTTTGTTTCCCCTTCTAAGTGGGATTGAAGCATCCTCACTTGGGCATTCCTTCTTGTTAAACTTCTTATGGTCTGTGGATTGTATCAAGTCTGGGTTACCTCACTCAGCATATTTTCTAGTTCTGTCCATTTGCTTGCAAAATTCATGATGTCCTCGTTTTTTAATAGCCGAATAGTATTCCATTGTGTAAATTGACCATATTTTCTGTATTCATTCTTCATTTGAGGGACATCTGGATTGTTTCTAGCTTCTGACTATTAGAAATAAAGCTGCTGTGAACATAGTGGAGCATGTGTTCTTGTTTTATGAACCATCTATTTTGTGCTTTTTCTTTCTAAACTTGCTATTCTTGATCAAAACACTCTTCATGAGAGTGAACTACAGACTATGCTAAGCTGTTTTGAGGTTCCTTTCCTCAATGCATTTAATCTAAATCTCTTTAGGCTCAGGCAGACTCTTTAGACAAGGGCAAAAAGCAGCTACATTCTTCACCAAAATATCATAGGAATAATAGGCAAAGTTGACATTCTTTTCTCTGAAATCTCTTGAGCTAGCCACCACCCCACCACCAGTTCAAATCACCCTCAGTACCATATTTCATATTTCTACTAGTATGGCCTATTAAGCTCCACTKAAAGCATTCCAGTGCTTCCTGAATTCCACATTCCTCCAAACAAAAGCAGAAAACAAAAAAAGTCCTGTCCCAGCAATGCCCCAATCTCTGGTATGAACTTCTGTCTTAGTTTGGGTTTCATTGCTGTGAAGAGGCA
>BDUI01005113.1:42788-53434 GCA_002335545.1 Apodemus speciosus
GAGTCCCAGCTGTGTCTCTGACTTTTTTCATGTGATCATGTTGCCCAAGAAAGCTACATTAGGGCATCCGAGGGGATGGAGGAAAATCTGTCCTCTCTCTTAGAAGCTGCAGCTTCCAGGGCCACTGAGACCAGGAGCAGCAGACAAGACAAGTGAGCGAGAAGTATGTCAACCCCAAGAGCTCAAGGCTGCTCAGAATCCTCAAGAGTTGCTAACCTCAGCCTGCCAGGAATTCCTCCTCAAAGCAGCTCTGTGCCAAGCCAAGGGATTGAGCCATCATTGTGCAAAAATTACCAGGAGAGTCATGAGCCTTTAATTAGGACAGCCTCAAGGTTCTGAGTCCTGGGAAGGAGCATGGATAATCTTTGAGACAAGATATAGTCCCAGAAAAGCTTTGCCTCAGACCAGGAACTCAATCCTCAACAGATCCAAACTTGGAAGGAGAAGGAGGACAGGGAGCCAGTTCAGTATGCAAACAGGACCAGGCAGGGAGAAGGCTGAGGCGAACCACGGGCACCACTGAGGGAATAGCCATGCCAGCACTGCCCAGGAATTTAGGGCTGGTGTGACCAGCATCTCCTGATGGCTCAGGTCTGGAAACTAGAATGAAATTCTATTTCCTCTTCCCCTTGGTATTCCCTTATTTATTTTTAAAAGAAAAATAACAATTTAMAGAATGCCTCCTAAGTACTGGAACAGTTCTTACCAACAAGAGGAATGATCAGTGTTTGTGAGGGTGTGGGGAAGGGCCTCTTAGAGGAAATGAAACTGATGCAGATGTCAGAAAGCAGAATGGCTCTTCCTTTAAAAAAAAAAACTAAAAATAGTATCACTACATGACGCAATCATCTTATTCCTGAATACATAGCCAACAAAGCCTAGTCAAAGCTTAGGAAATTTAAAACATTATGTGATAAATTTTATATATATATATAAACATATATATATATACATATATATATGGTTCTGGTGTACACACGTGTGCTCATGTGTTGCAGTTGCAACATATAAATATCTTGGAATTGTAGGCAACAAGTAAAATGCTTGCCTTGCAAACACAAGGACCTGGTTTGAGTCTCAAACACCACATAGAATAAGTGAGACGCGGCAGTAAGTTCTGGCAATGCCAACACAGGTGCTGCAAACGTAAGCGTCCCATACTCTCCTTGGGATTCACTAGCCTGCTTGGTGTGCTCCAGGCCAATGAGAGACTCTGTTTCTGACCAAAGTTGGATAGAATGTGAGAACGGACATGTCCTCACATGTATGTGCTCAGGTGTGCAACTGCAACACATGAGCACATGTGTGTACACCAGAACCATATATACATGGGTTATATAATATCTAGACATATTGTATATATAATACAACCCATGAAAAACACTGGCCTGTCAGATTAGAATTTACAACTTAGCACTAACCCATGTTTCTGATGTGGTTGTTTGTTTGTTTGTTTGTTTAGATTAGCTTTTTATTCTAGCCTTATTGAGGTACAGCTGATAAATAAAATTACACATATTTAAGTACAACTTGATATTTTAATATATACCCAGATCATGAAATGACCAGCACAAAAAGACAATTTATCCATCATGTGCCATAGTCACCACATTCTGTGGCYAAAACTTTACTGTCTCTAGTACTGCCTTAGTTAGGGTTTCTATTGCTATGATCAAGGAAACTTTTATAAAGGACAACATTTACYTTGAGCTGGCTTACAGTTTCAGAGGTTTAGTTGGTTATCATCATGGTGGGAGGCACGGCCGTGAGGAATTGAGAGTGCTACATCATGGTCTGAAGGAAACCAGAAGACTGACTCTTGCAGTGGGCAGAGCTTGAGCACTGGCGTCCCTCACAGCCTGTCTACAGTGACCCACTTCCTCCAATAAGGCCACACATGAGCCAAGAGTTACTACATATTCAAACCACCACAAGTATATCATAGGAAGGGGTCAGTCCAAGACTCACTCATCTCACATGAATGAAACTTGGTCCTTTGTCACCCACACCTTCTCTTCTCATAATCCCCCGTAACATGGTGAACCTGAAGGATATTATGCTAGATGAAAAAAAGCAAAGTGTGAAAGGACACGCGCCTCACCATCTGACATACATGTAAACTTGCAAGCAGTGCTACTCACAGAGGCAAGTGTGCATTGCTGCTGTGCTGCTGTGCTGCTGTGCAGGACAACWGCACTGCCCTGCTCTTGTGGGTGGCTCAGAGAAGACACTGCAAGTACTTACCTGCTCAGACTTTCCGACAGCCCCAAGCACACCATCAGACCCCAAATATAAGTAAACTGTGGTGATATGGCCTGGGTATGAAGTGTCCTCAGCTTCAAGTAATAAAGGTTTCATTTCCAGCTGGTGGTGCTACCAAAAGGTGATTGGACTCTCAGATGATGCAAGCCATTGACAGTTCTCAGCTGAATGGACTATTAGAAGGCAGGCCCTGATGAGAAGTCGCTGTGTCACTACAGGCATGCCTTGGAGAGTAGATCTTGTCCCTGAATCCTTTCCCCCTTCCCCCACTTCATGCTCTCTACTTTCTCTGCCTCTTGATCCTGAGCCAAGATACTTTGAGATGCCTCTGTCCCATGGCAATGAAGCCAACAGACCACAGAGCAAACCTCTGAGACCAGAAGCCATCATTCTTGCTTCAGGTTGACTTGCTGGGATATTTTGTCACAGAAACAAAAAGTGACCCACACCAATACAGTGCTATAAAATTACCCTGGAGGTACCAGAAACCAAAAGTGCCGCACAGACTGGAGAGCTGGTAGGCCTTGCTATGGCCCTCCGACAGATCTGTTCACAGCTGCAGAGTCCTCTCAAGCATGTCCTGGCTCAAGTCACAACTTACTGGTGCACATTTCATGAAATGTTTTTTCAATGCCAGATCCCAGTTGGAGCACAGGTTTTTGTGTATCCACGCATAGAAGTATAAGCATGCACATGTGGGGCGTACCAGGCAGACCCTTGGACTCAGTAAAACAAGAACATGTCTGTTGAAAAGACAGAGCATGCTTGTTTGGCATGCTATTAAAATAGATAGGTCAGCATGTTAAAGCTAGATTCCAACCTGCTGTACCTCTTGTTTTCTAGAGGTGTCAGCTCCAGTGACACTGATGTCACAAGCCCCTCCCTCTAATAGTAACAACCTGCTGGAGCTGGAGAGAAGCCATCTTTAAAAGCGTGGTGTGYTCTKTCTTTTATTCTATGCCTGCCCCACAGCTTCTTGCYGTGYCTCACCCMACAGCACTCTGTTGGTGTCTGAATTCTTGGCCCTGTTGAAATTGTGAAGGGAAACAGCCAAGGATAGAAGGCTTGGAGACTCATGTGGAGACTCTGGGATTTTAAACTCKAGGCTTCTTCCCCAGAGGTCCTGTGGAATGCAAAGTGTGATCCTGCCCTGGCTGAGGCCTGCAAGCCCAACTCTCAGTAGGCTGAAGCAGGAGGATTGCTTTGCTGTGTCTGGGGCCATTCTGGGCTACGGAATGTCACAAAAACAAGCAAGGGGCCAGCAGCTCCAGTCCCCCAGCCAAGCATGAGTCTACTTCAAGATCTTTGTGCTTACTCCTCCCTTGGCCTGGAGCAGTCATCCCTGGACATCTCATCCCCGCAGCTCCTTCAACCCAAGGCTGAAGTCACTCCTGGTCAGCATGCACAGAGTTACACTCCACTCCCACATATCCTTGTCTTCCGCACATACTGTATTCCCCCCCCCCCATCATGCATGCTATAGTCCAACATAGTGTATTTGCATAACAGATGGAAGGGAGGGCTTATGGGACTCCTATGCCCTCTAGGCATCTATAGGCAGTTGGTGACTCTAGGGGAGAGTAAAGCATTGACTTTTCAGTGCTGTGACCACTGGTAAGTTTACCATATTTCCAGAAATAACTTCTTACTTAAGGTCCTGTAAGCCACCCTAATAATACCTGCTGGGCATACAGAGAAACACAAGGGTAGACAGGGGGACTGGTTACAAGTGAGATGAATCCTTGGTAAGAGGGAGACAAGAGATGATACCAGAGTAAATGTGTTCAAAATCCATTATATACATATGTGAAATGTCATGATGAAGCTCATTGTTATATATAATTAAGATATGCTAATAAGGCATATATTGCAGCTTGTTTTCCCAGGTACTCAGGAGACTAAGGCAGGATACTCACAAGCACACGACTACCAGTGAGCACAGTGAGCTGAAGACCAGCCTGGGTAACTTAGCAAGACCCTGTCACAAAACAAACATAAAAGGCTTGAATACAGCTCTAGTGGTAGAGTGCTGGGTCCAATCCCCAATTCCCAGTATACACACATCACTCATACATACATACATATACCACACACAGACACACCAAACACACACACACACACACACACACACACACACACACACACACACACACACGAGGAGGGTCTGCTTCTAAGGTCCTGTTCCCCAATTGGTTCTTGAGTTGTCTGTAAAGAAGGCCATAGGCCAATCGCTGGGCAGAAGGTAAAGGTGGGACTTCCCAGTTCCTGGAGGCAGGCAGAGGGATGTGAAGAAGGAGAAGGTTTTTTTCACCATGATTTGGACCGAGAAAACCAAAGCAGCCGTGTGAGAGCTTGGGAGATGCTGGGGCCTGTGACCACTACTACAGGCAGATGGTCATTGATGATTGGCAGGAGCCAGATGGACTTAGCCACTGAAGTTTAGGGGAGGCAGAAGAGACTGAGTTAAGAAATTGATAAGGGCATGCTTTTCCAGGCAGGAGATAGTAGTGCCCAGCAATTATGCCAAGAAGGAAAATTGTAAAGGAACAAACCGTGTGTGTGTGTGTGTGTGTGTGTGTGTGTGTGTGTGTGTGTGTGTGTGTTTATCCTTGGATTCAAGGGAAGCTGGGAGCAGACTGGGAGCATGCAAAGGAGATAGTTTAAAACTAATGCTATGTATACATATGACAGATATACACATACATCACAGAGAGAGAGAGAGAGAGAGAGAGAGAGAGAGAGAGAGAGAGAGAGAGAGAGAGAACATATTTATTGTGTACCCTTTGTTTTCTAGCTTCAAGAGTGATCCATGAAGACAGGATATGTATATTAGGTTTTTCCCCTTTTCCTATCTCCCCTTACTAGCATCGCCAGCCTCTCAGAGAGTAAAGACTGGCATTTTGTGGAACACGCAGCCTCTGTCACAGCACCTCAGCTTCATCACTATAACAGAAAATCAGACAAAAATGACACATTAATGGATGGACATGGATATGTTTCATTAACATTTACTTATAGAAACAGGTGGCAGCTGGATTTGTCCTGCCAACCAGTGATTGTCAACCATGGTCTAGAATGGTAGTTTGTACCCTTGAGTCTTGCATGAGCATTTTCTGGACAGACTCAGCAGCTTTTCATAACAGTTCCATAAATGTATAGTAACTTTAATGACCTCTGTGTGTGTTCTGGGGATGAACATAAATGCTCTACCTGTTTTCACTTTTTATTTGGGGGTGGGGCTCTTGTAAGTTGACCAGGTTAGCCTTGAACCCATTCTGCTGCACATATGGGACTTGAACTTGCAATCTTCCTCCCTTGGCTTCCTGGAAGCTAGGGTAACAATTCTGAGTCACTGTGTCTCGCTTTTTATTACATACAATGACCTTATTTTTAAAATAACTTTACTTTATCCTTGAAAATCTCAAGATGTAAACAATGAATTTTTATTATGTCCATCCTTATCTCTCTGCTCTTCCAGTGCACTGCAYCCCTTCCTCCCCACAGCTCCTCTTTCACTGTGAATCTTTTTCCTTTTGTTCTGATAACCTGTTAAGTCCAGTTGGTGCTGCCCATATGGTCATTGGTGCAGAGCCACACACTGCATCGTGGAAGCCTACCAGTGGTCACACCCTTATAAAACTGTTTTTCCCATATCCAGCAGCTAGCACCTGTCAATAGCTCCTCAGTAAGGGATAGAGCCAAGTGAAGTCCTTCCCCATCTATGTCAGAAGCTTTCTCTGCCTTGTACAGAGACCACAGATGCTCTAGGTTTATGAGTGTAACAGCTATGCCATGTCTAGAAGACAGTGTGGCATAGTGCTCCTCCCATTTTTCAGCTCTTACCTTCTTTGCTCCTCTTCTGCAAATGTTCCCAGAGCCTTGGCAATGTGAGGGTCDGATATAGATGCCCCATTTAGAACTGAGCRATAAATGCTATATTCTTAGCAATACCAGTCAGGCATCTCTATGTTGACTGATGCCCACCACAAAAATAAGCTTCCYGTCCAGTGTCSACAGAAGCCCATGTCTATTGATGTAAGCTTAACTATTTAGAAGGTAATTTAGGAACATGACCATTTAGCAAAATAACAGTATCAGGTTATATCCTAGAGCCTATGGCATTCCCAGTCATGGACTTTTGACCAGGATTACAGTATCAGACATAAAATTTCTKCCTGTGGATCAAACCTCAAATCTAATTAGAAAGCAGTTACTTAGTACACAACAGCTGTGCCATTGCTGTACCAGCACACACATTTTGACTCGCAGGTCAGTATTTTAGTATGCAAAGTCCAGCATGGGCTAAGAGCAGTGTCTCTTCTCCCCAGCAGCCAGCATTAGGAAAGCTAGCCACCAGGGAAGACATTTCCTAGTTGGTTTGAGATTGGTGTGTTTAGGTCCTACAGCCAAAGCATTCAGTGTCCTCACCAAATAGTTATGGTGAATATCCAAGAACAACGGCAGTAGCCTATGCAGCAATCCTATTTTTCAGATGAAGAAACTGACCCAGAGGATGCTGTTCAAGATCTCAGAGGCAGAGTTGATCACTGAACAACACCAAGAACTGAAGTCCACCTGCCTTCTGAGCCACCAGCCTCCCTGAAGGTTAATGTTTCCTGAAGGTTCTGTTTCCAAAGTCAGAGTGTAACAGAACCTGCAGCTGGTCCTAGTGAGGAATGAGTGGACATCCAGCCCTGAGAAACTCCCAGAAAGTATCCAAGTTCTTTGGGTTAATTGTAGGTGGCATTTCCTCCAGACCTCCTTCCTTTGAAGCTAAAGCTTCCATATGGTGCACATGCTTTCCAAAAACAAAAGCCATCCCTTCTCTTYCTATACAAAGGATAAGAGTCAATRTTTTATTTTTATTTTTTAAAATGTTTATTTTATTTTACACATATGGGTGTTCTGCCTGCATGTCTGCACCACTTGTGTAGCTGGTACCCATGGAGGCCAGAAGAGGGCATTAGGTCCTCTGAAAGTAAAGTTACAGGCCATTATGTGCCATCATGTGGGTTCTGGGAGCAGAACTTGGGAAGAGGGCCTATATTCTTATCTTTATCGTCACTCCAGCTATACAATTCAAAATTTTATAAAGAAAAAGAGAAAGCATAGAATCAGCCAGGAGGGGGAAAGGAGTGACTCTTTGATTTTCTGAGACTTTAGTGGGACCTCAGCAAGTCAGAGATGCTCATCTGTATTAGAATTAAAAGCTAGTAAACATTAACTGTAAGAGTTGGYCTTCACRGGCACCAATTATACATTGGGAACTCACTTGGCTCTTTATATACATGTGTCTAAGCCCCATGCTTCAGCAGAGGAGCATACTTTTACTTCCTTTCTATAGATGAAGAAACTAATGTTCACCTTTGTCCTTTACCCGAGGCTGTACAGTTTCCAAGTATCATTGACAAAACTTGAACCAGGATTGCATAACCTCTCAACATCAACCTTAAAAGCCTGTGATCTGGACCCAACTAACCCAAGTTCAAAACCTTAGATAGGTAACTTCAATGTGGAGCCTCATTTTCTTCTATAGGGTAGGCGATAGCAATGCTTCTGAGTTCAGTTACTGAAAAAGACTCTGTCTTTAGGCACTAAACACAATGGCTCAGGCATAGTGACCATACAATTTTGATTACAACTATAACTGGTGATACATACATGTGCTAAGGTTAGAAGTAACAGCATATTACTTCCAGACTCTGCTTGATACAAAGAATCACAATGCTCTCACTACTGGCCAAGGGCCCAATGAACTCATGTAGCATGAGTTCTACCAATATGTTCCATCATGCCTTCTTTTGAAACTCATTTCCACTCACCCCATTCTAAATTGTACTCTATGCAGGAAGGATACTCCCTATTAACGATTTAAAAGACTGTGATCACATAGTTCCAGGTGACCCATCCCATAAAACAATTTTGGGCCAGCACAAGCAATTGAATTGGCCAAGTGGTCAAGAGTCTTGAACTCAAGGGCAGATCTAACAAACTCCTTTGTGACCTGTGGAATGCCTTTCTCTTCCCTGGGCCTTAGTTTCTTCCAATATACTTTGATGGTCTGCAAGGGTGATGTTCTTAACRTGAATTCACAAACTCACCCTTTTCTTTGCACACATGATATTTAACAAATACTTCTCCAGTATTTATAATGCATAAGACCATAAGACAGACTCAATGCCTACCTTTATAGACTTGAACTTCTAGATCAATGGATTTGGGCATGACTTGCCCTCAATAAAAATAAAGTGTAAAAGTACAGTGTAGGGAAAAGGTTCACTTAAAAAGAGGTCTCAAAGGGCTACAGTAGCAGTGCTATGGACTGCTTGCCCCTTGGTCCCATCACCAGCACTACAAACAGCAACAAAAGGTAACAAGACCAACATTAGACTAACCCTTCTGAAGAGGTACCATGAAAGGATGAATTCATCCACTCATAAAACATTCTAAGAAAGATAATTGCAAGTGGAAAGCTCATCAGATGCAAAAGTCTAGGATAGGATCAAGCTTGGCATCCTTAGAGAACACCCAAAGGCCAGGAAGGATGAAACTGAGCATGTAGTAGATTTGGAAGTAAATTCTCAACATGGGCTATCCCCTGACTTGATTTGAGTACCATGAAAATACTTAGGGAATATAAGGCAATAAATGGCTGATTCCAACTCTTCCCCAGCATGTTTTCTGCCCATACCACTTCCCTATCCTTTCTACATTTTAAAATATACACTTTCTTTCATCCAGAATCTCCAAGAGTCCCAAGTATATTAAATAGCCTCTATTTGGTCACAGAAATCAGGGAAATAACTAATACAATAAATGACTATTGGCTTGACTATATACCTTCTCATTGCAAGTTTCCTAAGAGTGGGGGAATTTGTCTAACCTTCACAATACATAGTTCAGTGTACTGGGTATATACTATGAGCTGAGCTTACACTGAGAGAAAATCTCTCACCAAACCCTCATCGGTTTAGGACATAGGGATGATTGACCTGATTTTGTGACTGGAATCAGACACTTAAAGAAGTTAGCTGGCTTATCCAGGTAAAATCAGTGAAGCAGGGATCTGGCTCCTGGGCTTTTGTTCTTGACTACTAGTGGTTTTCAGAGTGTGGCCCCAACCCATCAGAGTAAGCATCTGCCATAAAACTTGTATAAAATGTGCATACTTGCTAAAAAACAAAGCAAAATGCCACAGAACTTCTACATATGCTGACTGATAGTGTACTAACCAGCCTTCTATGAGGTTTTGGTGAACAATCAAGTCTGAAGACCACTGGATGGTATTGTCCTACAAGGTAAACTCTTACTATTCTATAACAGAATGACAGTGATCCAACACTATCAGGATCTCCTCCCTTTGTGGAATTCATTGCATTATGTTTATTGATTAGATATTAGATATACCACACTTAGAAATCCAAGTTCCTTCCTCATTAATTTAAGACACGAAACCCCCMATAGAATGCAGAATGGCGCACACTTTTAATCCCAGCACTCAGGCAGCAGAAGCAGGTGGATCTTTGTGAGTTCAAAGCCAGCCGGGTCTAAATCGAGTTCAGAACAGCCAGGGCAGTTACACAGAGAAACCCTGTCTTGAAAGCACATAGATGAATTGTGTGTTAAAGGCTGATGGTCTTTTCTTGTCCCCCGGTGATAGAAATAAAAATGCCAAAAGCAAACTCTATTATCCCTCTCCTTAAAAGTGCATAGAAGTTGCCAGTTGTCTGGACACTCACAGGAAATTCTGTTCTTCTCCCTCACATGKAAATGTTTGACAAACCAGTAAACTCAGCAAGTTTTCTCTGCCAAGAAGGAAAAAAATAAAGAATTKCATCTAAAGAAGAAGGCTTAGAATGAACTTCCTGAGGACTACTGTGTGCCAGGCCTACTGTCTGTGTCCCGTATGTACCTTGTTTTTAGAACATTCTCAGACAGTAAAACTTATGTCTTCACTTTAGATGACTACTTCAGGACTCAGAGAGGCTAAGTGGCTTACCCAATGACACCAAGCTAATAAGAAATAAAACCTGAGTTAATACCCAGGTTGGTTTGACCATCAACACATGGTCTTATTCATTATATTATACCTTATTCCTCATTAAAACCCCAAACTATGACCATGAGGCAATTAGGAAACAGGTCCAAAGAAGTCCTTCACTGTGGAAAATATTTCATCCTCAATTTCAAAAGCGTAAATCTCAGTTAATAGGGTCTGGACACTGAGAGAAAATGGACCTAAAGTCACTTTTCCCTCCAGCTCTGAGAAAATATTCAGGGTGTATTTTCTATTTTAGGCACAGTTACAACTAAAGCAGTCAAGTGAATTAGTTGCTCTCTCTCTCTCTCTCTCTCTCTCTCTCTCTCTCTCTCTCTCTCCCCTC
>BDUI01005114.1:16917-27238 GCA_002335545.1 Apodemus speciosus
TCACATAAGAGAGACAATATATCTTAATAGCTTGTTGCCATTTAAATTAAGCATTTTTTAAGGGGCTTAAGAAAACTTCAGAATATATGCCCAAAGGATGCTCCATCCTACCACAAGGGAATTTGCTTAACTACATGCATGTAAGCTTTGTTCATCATAGTCGGAGACTGAAAACAAGTTAGATGTCCCTAAACCAAAGAATGGATTTAAAAATGTGGTACACATTGGAGTGCTACTCAGATGCTAAAAATATAACCATGAAATTTGCAGGGAAATKGATATAATGAGAAAAAAACATCGTGACTGAAGTAACTCAGCTTCAGAATGACAAACATTGTATATATTCACTTATAAATGAACATTAGTAGTAAAGTAACGGATAAGCTTGTTACAATCCATAGACCCAGGGAGGAGAAGTGTTAGAATTTTGTCTAAACTCCACCCCACAGTTGCCTGGCAACAGCCAGGTAGACCTGGCCCACTATAAAAGCGGCCGCTTGCCCCTCYTCCCTCTCTTACTCTTTTACTCTTGCCTCTCTTGCCATCTTAGGCTCCTCCTTTCCCCCTTCCTTTCCCCTTCTTTGTATCATCTTTACATCAATTTTATATTTACCCTATCTTAGATATTCTGAAGAAATTCTGAAAGCATTAGTGCTAACTTTTAATTTTTTATATTTGTCAATTCTAATATATGAAGCATTATRCTACACATAATATAGTACGTCTCAAAACATAGAAAATGATTTTCCCAATCCAAAATATACTTCCTCCTTATTAAATCAGAATTTTAAAGTGAAATTTTTTTCTAGTGAAAAGTACTTTGTAAGATAAATACTGCAAGAAACAAGAGTCTCCTGGAAGTCTGTGATAGAACTGACCAACTACAAGAATGTACTTTCAAGAGTGACTCCCTCCGGATGTCAATTATTTCAGACATCAAAGTACCATTGTTAAATTGCAGCTAAATTTGAAAAATACCATCTGTCACTGTGAGAAATTGATTCGACTTTGAAGGATAACACTCATTTCCTTTGGTGGACACTTATCATACAGTTTCACTTAAATCTATCAAATTTGATAGAAAATATTTTACCTGATAAAAGGTTGCAATAATAAAAACAGTACTATTAAAAACTAATAGAATGTATTTCTGATGAAATAAGTTAATCCTTAGCTCTACCTCATTAATTTCAGTATATCATAATAGAAAATAAAAATTGATAAGTAACCAACATCTCACATTAAACCTTCATTAGAATGCACCTAGACATTGGGGTTTACATGGTAGGAACCTGTCACTGTCTAGAGAGCCAAGGTTTGAGGCATAGACTTACCACCAGTATTTTTTTAAGAACAGAGAAGGATTATATTAATATTTCAGTCTAATTAACGTCATTGAAATTTATAAGGGTACTAATGAACTGAGTCTCTAACTGTGTACAGAGAGACTGCCTTCCTCCTCCTGCCGTGAAAGCATCAAGGGCTGACAAGGGTCCTAAGAGCAGTCTGGATTAACAGTGCTTTCTGCCTCTTCCGCAGTTACGGAAGTCAATTCCTCCTCTCAATGCTGTGTGTGGAAGAAGATCCAGCCATGCCTAGGCAGTGAGCTGCAGTCCAGCGTCTACTGTTCTCCATCAGAGTCAATATCTGCATCCAGATTTTTCTGGTTTTGTGCTCTCATAACACTTCTCTAGAGAGACGTTCTCCAAGGGGCACCTCTGTAACTTCTCTCTCCCGCTTTACGTTTTACCTCCTTTCCCTCTGCTAACATTTGCTCTGTAACATATCATCCTGTGGAATGTTAGCTAACTCACTGAGACAGGTGCTCCTTTGCTATTCCATATTTGTAGACTTAGAATGTTAGAAGGCTGCAAAGGTGCTGTTATGATTTTCCAAAAACAAAATATTAAGTAAGAATTAAACAACATTGTGCATTTAATAYATCTGCATACACTTTCATTCATTCTCATTTGACCTGTACTTTCCACTCACCTAGCCTCTGAAGGGATATTTATAAGGCATCAGCATTATACACAACTGAAAATTTCCAGAATCTCTTCCCTTTCTATAGCAAGAGAGATAAGAAGCACATTTATGAAAAGTGTAATTATGTAATTCCAAATGTTTTCCATGTGATTTGAGTTTCAAATGCTTGTGACACAACTGGTCACACTATTTCGGCAGGCTGTGCAACCTTTAGGAGATGAGATATGAATGCATAAGTCAGTCCCTGGGGCTTGCTCTCACAGGTATGTTTGTCTTGTCTACTTCCTGTCTTATCCCCTTGGTTCTCTATAGTATGAAAAGTTATAAACTCACCTACCATAATGTTAGGTTCAATACACTGGACAAACATGGAAAACCCTCTGAAACCCTGAGTGAAAATCATCCTCCCCYGATTTAAGTTGTTTCAAGAATATGATCACAGTACAGAAAAGTGATTAATGTACAAACTCAACTGTTAAAAATGGTATTAATATCTAGAATCTTCTATRAGTGCATGTTCAACTTTCCACCCCATGTCTTCTCTAAGCCCACTTGTCATTAACAGAACAGCTTACTGTTAAAAAAGAAAGTTTGTTATTTCTCTTATTTGTCTGTGTTGTTTAAGTGATCTGGAATTGCTAGGTGACTTTTCTCTACCTTTGTAATTTTCATCCTCTTCCTTAGAGAAAATAGGCACAAACTTCTTAGTACCATGCTCAGAGCATCAATAGGACCTGTAAGTGGTGAAAGTCTTATTCATGCTATTATTATACTGTATTATTGTGCAAACATGTTTCTCTAATCAAAGGTTTTTCTGTCCCCCAAATGTGTCTCTCAAAATCTACCCAACATTTTAAGGGTTTAGACTTGTTTGCATATGAATTCCTCTTTTACAAATGAACTGAAGAGTGAGCCTCTCACCTGTAATCTCTTTAATGGTGCCTCACATTTACTGCTACACATTCACTGATTATTGACTTTTCTGTTGCACGCCTGTATTCCACAGTAAATGATAAGTATCTTGAATGAATAGCTCTTGATTAGGCACTGGGGATATCAACATCCCATTCTGGGTGTTTCCATAGTCTCCCTCAGCCGTTTACTGATTAGTGAATTCCTTCTCTGAGGTTTAGCGATTGAATCCACCATTGTTTATTTTAAAATGTCTGTAATGACTTAAAAGGAGATATTAAATCAAGTAAATTGCCAAAGAAAATTTGTATCTTGCCACAATAACTGGCATTCTGAAAATGTATAGGTAGAATTTGGGGCACCTGTGGGACATGGGGTCAATTGACAATTGTACACTTGCTTCGGCTCTAGAACTAAACTCCTGTGGAAAGAGTGCCTTCAATTCTTTCTTTTCTATTATCATTTTAACAATAGAACTTTGTCTTATTGTCTGACACAGTAAACAAGTACTAGAAAAATTTCAGTATGCATATATGTAGATGTGGTGATTTCATGCTAGTTTCAATGAGGGTAACACATGTTATTTCCTAACCTTTATGCATGTGACAGGGAAAAATAATTAGAAAACAAAAATCTTAGTAGCTGACAAAGAGGGAGAGAGTAAGCAGGCAAGATGTTCAAAATGTATCATATAGCTACAGCCATGTTTTGTCAAAATGTTATGATGAAAGCAAATGACAGGAGAGCATGGTTTTGGCAGCTAATCTTTTAATTTTCCCTAATTCCTTTAATTAATAATCCTCATATTTGAAGATATATTGGGTAGGATGCAACATCCTTTTTAATAAGGTATCAAACAGTGACAGTAGGAAATTTTTTCTACTTGTTTTTTATTTTTTTGTTGTTGTTGTTAATAATCGACACTATATTCACAATTCGTGGCCATTCTTTAAATGTGTCATGAAGTCTCAGACTCATCACTTCTACCTGGAATACATCATTCAATTCTGAAAGAGTTACAAGTTACCAACATTAAATGTGTCCTCAACTCCAATCCCATTCTTCAGCAAGTCATTCCTCTCCCAACCTAACTTCTCTCAGATGTTGTTACTTCCACTTTCATTTCTTTAAATGTCTGTCAAGGTCACAATTTTTTACCTTAAGTGTTTCATATATAGCAGAAAAATATTAACAGAAATAGATCATTTTAAGTTTCTTTCCCAGAAGCTGTGGATACAGCACTGGACAGTAATGAGAAATACCCTATAATTATCAAACTAACTCTGGATGGAAGAAGGCAATATACACAGATAACACAGAAGTTAGAGCCTGACTTTGTCATTAGATTTTTCATTTTACATGAAGTGGGGAAAATTTTCAGTGATAACAGGATATTTCAAATAAAAATCTCAGTGAAAGGAGAAAGCAGGCAAAAGGAGATAAAGGCTGATTGTTGGGATCGATAAAGAGAAGAACAGTACACACACACGATGGAGAAAGACTATAGGCAGATACTTTTGAAAGGAAGTGAATATTGCTGGAGGAAAGTGAATAGGTAGAAGGAGATTATAAGGAGCCAGCGAGTGAAGCAGAGTACAGAGATGAACATGTTTTGGGTGTCACAGCGGAATTGTTAGACATCTGAGAGCACCATACTGAACGTGAAGAGTCTGTGGGATGATGGACAGAACYAGTGAATCACTGTGTCCCTGTGTCCAAGCAAGAGTTGTTGTTGATTGGATTGGAACAAGACATTGTGTGGGTAGAGTATCCAAATACTGGTCAAGTCTGATCAGCTGAGTATGTGGTTATGAAATTTAGCAAAAAGGTCAGAGGTGGAAAACAAGAAGGCAGTGGACAAAAGAGGTGGCATTCTCAGTTAACAGACASAAGTCTTCCTAATGTAAGTACACATATTTGTTATGTGTTACAAGGTGTTTTGGAAAAATCAGTAATTGCTTCTTCAAAGAAATACTATGCATAAATTATCCAATAAAAATTATAASACAAGTATTTCATTTTAAAACCATTTTGCACTGCTGAGCATAACATTTTTCTGTCTATAATTATAGGTCCTGAATCAAAAGACTGATAAATGAAAACTGTATTAGCTCACAAGATACATTACCTCTTGTGGAAGGAAGAATGGTGTTTGAGAAAGTAGAAGTCAGTCTTTAACATACAGGTGAACTGAAACAGTTTTCCTAAAGTGTCACAGTAGAATTTTGTTAAAAAGTAAATCCATATCAAATCATTGCAAATCTGCTTTCTTTAGAGTGCATTTATTTTGTGATAAGTATTATTACATTTTGATATAGTCAAAAAGTAATGATTGGGTTTCTTTTGTATCATGAGATGTCTTTACAGGAAATTAGGCATGTAGGCAGATGACATTTCCCTATGTGTACAATTTTAATTTATTTAGTGAAAAACAGCTCTATTTATTTTATTCATCTCTGGATCCAGTCTATCCAGAGACAAATAAAGAATCTGGAGATAAATATCTAGATCAATGATTCATAATGGAAAGCAACTTTACTCTGTAGTGGACATGCTACACTAAGTACAGAGAGTTTGTAAATTAAAACTGGAGGGTGGTCTCTAGTGAGGATTTGATCTGTCGACTATTGCACAGCTCACAATCTAAAGTGCCATCATGCATAGAATTACTCGACTAGTAATAATTCTAGGCATTTGAAACTCTGAATTTCATGGTTGGTTGGAATGTATATTTGTATTCCATGTTTAATATTGATAATGCTACAAATCGTTTTCTGTTCTTTTTGATACTATAATATAATTGAATCATTTCTTTTTATCCCTTTTCGTTCCAAATACCTGCTTGCTCTGCTTCAAGGCCATGGGTTCTTTTGTTATTAATTGTTATTATATGGATATATGTTTAAGTACTCATACCTGTCAATTCTTACATATAACTAGTTCAGTCTATAAAATATTACTTACATGCATGTTTTTAGAGCTTAATAATCAATATATGGTGGTAAAGTATTTTTGAAGTAGTGAGTGTTAGATAAGGCTATGGGAGAGGTGTCATTATTATGTAATTAGTGGTTTTAGGACAACAAGAAGAAAGTACCTATTAGTAAGCTATATTAATTACTTCTGCCTGATACAACCCAAATGAAAGCATAAGATGCTTGTCAGTCACCAAATACTTTCAGATGACCCTGATTCCTGCGTCAAGCAATGAGTAAACTTTTATATTAGATGAATTTTCTGCACTGTGGAATTCTACTCAAAACAGAAAGTGGGCTTGAGACACTGCGGTTCTGTTGCTCTGCTTCATCAATACCAAATGTGATGTTCAACTATTTAGAAAACTTGTAAATGTTTGTAAGCAGATAAAACTTACTAATAATTAATATGAACTTATGACAGTTTTTATTTCCAAAAATAATAAATAATAAATTAACATATAAGTTAATTTATCAGTCTTTTTGTATATTCTATTTCATCTCTAAGAAGAATATTGAAGTCATTATTTCTTGGGATAAAATAACCTATCTGCATATATAGAAATCAGGTTGAAGTCCTGGTCCTCTGACTGCAACTAGAAGTAAGTTCATTGGTGTGTTGGGTAACTTTGAATTATGTGAAAATTTTAATGATCAGTTTAATTTAACTCTATCTTCTACTATTAGTTACACAATCAAAATATGGAATTCAGCTACTTGAAAAAAAGTCATAAGTATTAATCTCTGTGAAGTGTATTTGTGGAAATCTTACTTCTGACGTTATCTCATCTGCTTCTGCAACTGTATGCCTTTTCCCTTACATTCATTTATCTTAATGTGATTTAATATACAGAGGCTAATTTACCAGACTTGCAAAGAGTCCCAAAAGCCAAACTTAATTTCGCTAAAATAATTTAGAACAGTTCTTATCCTTTCCAAAGAATTTCTTAAGTAGGAAAATTACATATATTAGCATGTTTATTCATAAACTTCATGCTTTTATATATAAATACTCATTCCTTCTATGTTTCTATAATGAGAAAAATAAGACAAAATGAGCTCATTTCATTCAATAAATCTTTATTAGTTATCTGCTCTGTGCATCCATTCACACAGTTTCTTTATGAGATCTTTATAAGCAATTATATGCAGTCCTTATGATAAATGTATGAAACATGTATTATTAAAATACTTGGTGACACATGTATTGTTAAGATTACTTTGTGGATTATAACTAAATGAGAAAAGTAATGTCTTTTAGGATTACATAACACAGAAGCCAAGAAGCCAAGTTTAAGAAGATGACAAAGACTGAATTTTTCTTTACCCCTAAGCCATAGTGAGCTGACTTCCTTCCTAACCACATGGGATTTACAGTTGGTGGGAAAATTATGTAAAAAACTTATCACAAGATATAAGAACATAAATATATAAGATAATGAGAAATAAGTGAAAAGTTCCTATTACTTGATATTGATAGTCCCTCCCAATATAGTGTACCTATCAAGTAATACCTGTCTTTATTAATGGACCATGTTTACTTATTTCTTGTTATATGAGTTCCTAAGTGTTATACCTATTTCATGTGTGGAAAATGAGACTTATCATATGATATGTGGTAATTAATTAAACTGTATCAAATATTGGGTAAAAATAAAAATAAATTATTTTTATTGTATTTGATTATTGATTCTCAAAATAGCCATTAAATATTAGACTCTTGAGCTAAGACCAGAAGTCTCTTATATATTTCGGCAGAAGATATGAATCCCCTTAAAAGAACAGGCAAATATTTTTGGGTCTTGAAAATACACAAAGGTCTGATTTCTTTTAAACTTTTAAGAAAAGGAGAGGGTTTTCCTTCACCTCTCTGACTGAATAGATATAGTCAATAACTAACATTTGAGCTTTAGCTTTGGTTGAAATCCAGCTATGAAGCAAATGAATAACAAAGTCAAAACACAAAGAGCAGAAATATTGTCAGGTTGTTCTACAAATATTTGAGTATAGAGTGTGAAAGATTTAATTCACTATATTTCTATAAGAATAGAGGGATTATATGTATGCATTAATAATGAAGATGCCCAGAAGCTCAGAATACCCAAGAGACAATTCACATATCAAATGATGCACAAGAAGAAGGAAGGAGAAGCCCATGGTCCTGGAAAGGCTCAGTGCAGCAGTGTAGGGGAATACCAGGACAGGGAAGCAGGAAGGGGTTGATTGGGAATAGCAGGAGGGAAGAAGGCTTATGGGACTTTCAGGCAGAGGGGATCCAGGAAAGGGGAAATCATTTGAAGTGTAAATAAAGAATAAAATCTAATAAAAATAAAAAAAATAATGAAGATGAAGAATGGAACTTACGTCCCATAAATTAAAGATGAACAACTGATTTGGGTTTAGAGAACAGTAATGACTTCAAGCCCTCAAAGGTCTAAATTTGGTCCTAGAGTACTGTTATTACCCAGGCTGGACATTGGATACTGGGAAAGTATCAAAAGTGATTATTAGTAGTTTCATAACATAACACAATGTGCTGGTAAAACATTCCTTAAGATGATGAAACACTTTCACTTAGAGCTATATGGACATGAGTTTAGAAACATCAAGAAAAGATTCCTATTCAACTCAGAAATTGTGTGAAGAAAAATGAGAAAGTGAAGTATCAGCCAAACACTCCAGGAGAAAGAGAGATTTTTGAATTCCTATTGGTCATTGATAGTAATTTTGATTTTGGCATGAATTGACAGAATTGTAGGATTCTGCTGATGTGGCAATAGGAGTAATGAAGAACAGAAATTCAAGGAAATATTCAGATATCTATTAGAGTAGAAAACATTCAGCGTTGACCAGGTTATAAAGCCAACAGAGGAGAGGCAGACATGTGCTCTGGAATTACTGGCAAGACCTATACTCATAGGGTTTTACATTTCTACCATGGAAAGACTAGACCAATCTTAAATGCTAATGATACTCAGAGATATCTTATAGTCTGTTTTTGAAAATAACAGTTTTAGTTATCCAGCCTTGCTAGCAGGAAACACTTGTTTCATATAAAGGTATGAAGCTATCTCTACAGTGAAGGCCTTATTTTGAATATGAGGCATAGAAAGAAAAGTGTTCTGGCTTAAAAACACCAATGAAGATGTCAAAGCTACTACTGGACTCCACACAGAGCAATTTCATATCCCATCCTTTTCATGATATAATATGCAGTAATAGTAATAATACAATTAGTAAATAACATTATGGGACATAATGTCTCTAAATATTTTGTATACAAAAGTAGATTTTCCCTTTTGAGAACTACTAAATACATACATATTATTTGCGTTTTAAAGATAGAAATGACAGAAATGCACATAGGCGTTAAAGGAATTATCAAAGGCTACAGGTTCAGCATACTCTGGGACACACATTCCCTTCCTGGACATTAGACAGCCAAGCATCTTATTTCCTTYGATATTGTCTCCATGAAGGAATTGTGTATGAATTTATTTTTCCAAAGCCAGTAACCTTTATAAACTTAATTTAACATTATAATCAACTTTCTATAAGTACTTTGGTGAACTAGCCCCACTGATTTGATAGTCTTAGAAGCTGAATATGTTCCTACTTGACCCTAGATACTGGATAGATGGTAGTGTTTAGTGTTTAATGATATCTTTGGGTGATGTATATTTCCATTATAATTGCATGCTTTTTTTCAAGAAGCCAACACTGAATGTCTTACTATTAAGAAAAAGAGTCAATAACAATTTCTTTTATGTAATTGGGCTACCTCTAACTTTCTGTGGCTTTTGATTTTTATAATAATCAGTTACTTATTTTATCATTGATGTTCCCTTAAGGCTATTAACTATAATTTTCTATTCTGGTACTCATCATAATTTAAATTAATTGAATATGTTGACTAGTTGGTTCTTTTCTCAAGAAGAAATTTCTCATGCCATCACATTTATAGGATGATAATCTTTAATCATAAAACTTTATGCCATATTTTTGATTGATTGCTAAGTAGGTTGGTCATAGTTTTAGTCTTACCAATATAAAAAGAAACTAAAACACACATAAGATTCTAATTTCATTAAGCCCTTCACATTTACATTTTTTAATTTTAATTTTTAGCAAATACACAGAAAAGTGATATACATTAACAATATAGAATAATATGATTTAACATACGTCTTACTTTTCTAAGTTTGTTGAAGATAAACATATAAACACATACACATATTTCACACCTAGCATTTCATATATTGCACAGATAAAATATGTTTCATATATTATACTATATATTGTGTGTGTATCTACTTGTGTGTAGATAATCACTGTCTATATTCACTCTATTGTGCAATAATAAATGTTATTTAAATTTTCAAAGGTACTAATACATTAAATAATGCAAAATGCCTATTAAAATAATAAATATATACAGTTTGATAAAT
>BDUI01005114.1:58010-70780 GCA_002335545.1 Apodemus speciosus
TCTTAGATTCTGCTTGATATTAGCTCTCATCTGCAGCAGTATCACCTCCACTTGTTGGTCAATAATGAGTTTCCTGTTATACCTTTCATCTCCCAACATATCCCATGTCTTCTTGCTGTTGAAGATGCACCCGTTTTCAACATGTTTTTCTATATGCACATCTCTATATTTATATATTAGATAGAGGCACAGGAAGGTGGGGAGGGGTACCAGCTCTCCATGGTCCCCATCTCCATATCTAATCACCCCACACAGAAGCAGCAAGGGCATTACATGTGGCAGCTGGAGAGGGAGAGGCTTAGGCCTGGGCCTGGCTCCTCAGGGAAACTCTTCTTTGAGACTTAAGAATTTGTCAGGAAAAATGGTATGGGTTCCAGCAAGATGAGTGGGGCAGAGCCTGAGTCCCTACTCAGTGCCCTGCACCTCTCCTCTCCATAACACAGGTCCTAGGGCTGCCATAACCCTTCCATTCCAAAACAGTCTACCAGAGCCAGGGCTAGCAATGTAAAGAAACTGCAGCAGAGATCAGCTCTAGGGCCACCTCAACTCTCAGGYCATGGGGAGATGGGGCAGGGGATTGGAGTAGGAGAAGCCTGCTTGAGGCAGGAGACCCAGCAAAGTCAGAAAGAGTGGCCAGGCCTACCCTTGGTCCAGCCTTGTCTTGATGGGTCTGAGTTGAGTAAAGTCCATTTTCTAACAATCTGCAGAGAAGGAGCAAGTAGGAGCAAGACCAGGTCCAAAAGCACAGGGTGTCTGTTCTTGTTAGGGGCCCTCTGGTGCTCCAGGCTGGAAGTGGGCTGTCTCTTGGAAGATCAGCTCCTTCAGCCACTCCTTGGGGAGATCAACCATCCATGTCAAAGGTGAACAGCTCCTCAGCCACTGACTCATCTGTCAGATCACAGTACTGTTCCAGGAAAGAGTGAGCCAGTGCTTCCTTTACTGTGATGCACTTGTTCCGGTTGAAGGTTAACATCCATTCCAGCAGATGAAGAGCTTTGGAGTCAGATTTGGAAAAAATCATGGCCCGAGCACTTTGGTTTTAGAGGACAGAGACTGTAGATAGTCTTGGGTTTTCACGTTAATAATACAATTAAGATCCTTCTGGGAAGGGGAGCCCAGTACACCTAGAATGTGGTTGAGCTGGTCCAGGTAATGCTTGCCAGGGAGACAGGCTTGTTGGAGAACATCTCAGCTAGAATGCAGACCACAGACCAGATGTCAATGGATTTGGTGTAGACCTTGGAATTTGGAATTAAGCATGATCTCTGGGGCACAGTACCAGCGCGTGGTAACCTACTCGGTCAGAAAGCCACTATGGTCATGCTCGGGGTCAGCAATTAGGGCCAGGCCAAAATCACAGATCTTAGAGGTGCAGGTGGTGTTGATGCTGAGGCTCTAGTTTTTCTGTTTATATCTGACCCATTCATGTCAGCTCTTTGCCTTTCTTGCCCCACAGTTAATCTACACAAATTCATTTCTGTCAGCTATTTCACATCACACGCCATTCCTTCAATTTCATTAATCACTTTTGTCTTTCTTCTTTGCACTTATTCTAATTTATGTGACTTTCTTGGCATTGAAGTTTTCACCTAAATAATCCAAAAGGACTCGTGTCGAAATAGAAGAAAGTATTACTCATGTCTTTGTTTCACTTGAATTCACAGTTAATATTAAGTTTCAATTGATGGCTTCTTGTCCATGCTTCTGTAGAAGCAGATATTGCATTTGACTATTTATAAAGCTGCCTCACTACATGATAAACTCTGAAAAGGCAGAATCAGCCCTCCAGGAGACACCTTGTGAATTCATGGAATTGTCTGTGATAATATCTAATTTTGTAGAAAAAAATGTTTGTATTAGAAAGTTGGAATACCTGAGTACTGA
The DNA here is from genome assembly GCA_002335545.1 of Apodemus speciosus. NCBI lineage: Eukaryota > Metazoa > Chordata > Mammalia > Rodentia > Muridae > Apodemus > Apodemus speciosus. The sequence continues at coordinate 59,895 of BDUI01005114.1, forward strand.
TATTAAAATTCTGATCCCATTACAATTACTAGTTTGCAATAATTATATCTTTCTTCCACTTATCAAATTACGATCGCTCAACTTACTTCTTTGTCATAAAGGGGACAGATTCCACAATAATGTCTCCTCGTAAAGGGCACCTTACTACACCTTTTCATCACAGAGAATCAGAGGAAGCCCTAGACATACAGAAGAGGAAGGGCGATCTGTTTCTGGGTCCTCTAGCATTTTCAACTTCCTATTGTGGTATAGCTTCTGGAGGCACCAGTGACAATCACTGGAGTCCCAACAGAGGCTTCCTACTCATCTCTTCAAAGCAAAAGGACATTATGCCAAATTCTCTACTATGCCACCAGCTGCAGCTATATCCTTTCTAGAGGAATATGAATTTTAGCAGTGAGGGTCTCGTTAAAGTTGCCTTTGCATTTTCTGTTTAGTCTTGTTTTGTACTGTATAAGCTTTGTAAGGAGTCCTTTCCTTCCTTCTTTCTTTTACCATTTCACAGTGCTTTGCATATTCCTTTCTTCCTTCCTTCCTTCCTTCCTTCCACCATTTCAGAGTGCTTTGTATCCTATTGTTTGGTATAGATATATCACTGGTATTCTTTCCATCCTCATGTCAGGAGCCATAATGGATGGGACCAGCGAATATACTAACAGATGTTCATCCTGAAATGCCTGCCTCGGATTATTATATAATGTGTGACAGGTGAGCCCCCATTCAGCAAGRCTGTGGGGGGGGCTAATTTTAGGAATATGCTTGTCCTGTTATTATTATTATAATAATCAATAGTAATAGCACACCCCTTTGGAGCAGATCTCTGCAGATCCACGAAGATGTACTGTCTTATAGTGATGCTGTGTAGACAAATAGATGACTTAAGTTTTAATGATGATCATATAAGAATTCCTAAAATTATATTTATGATTATTAAGCTCTTTTATAATGGGACTGCTACTAGGTCCTTTTCTATAGTCAAACTGCAATGAGAACTCTGCCAGTCTCCCAAGTGTCACAAGTTAATTGCTCTTAGATGGCAACCAGACTTTCACCTACTCAGAGCACATTCCAAGAGGTTGTAAAACAATTAACCTAAGGTCATAAAAAGGGTACTAGGATTTATTATTGGTGTTAGGACAGAAGATAAAATATTGACTGGGTTTATCTATACAAAACTTCACTTATAACTTAGCTATGGTTTTAAACTTTCTACGAACCTGTAGCRAAGACAAATGATAGCTAGATAATTACTCCTAATGGATATGCATGYAAACATTCTCTGTTGAAAACTTCTATTTCAATTTATGACTTGATATTTTGTGTGAACTTATGATGAACTTTGTAACATGTGATCATGTAATCTGAAAGACGGTTAAGGGCTGAGGACAAACGGAAGTCATACCAGAAGAATTGAGTGAGAGGAACAGAGCTGAGAGAAGAACTGAACTGAGGAGAAGTTTTTAGTCAGAAGAGGACAAAATTAGAAGAAGAATGCATAGTGGAATAACYTATAAGCTATAGGTAACATAAAATAACTAAGAGAATAACAATGTGCAGGAGGCAGAGGAAAAGAGGAAAAAAGATGTTGCAGAGAGCAGAAGGAGCAGGCAGGCTTCTCCTTACCATGGGACCTGTCCTGTCCCATGGTAAGGACAAGGCAGGCTTAGACTTATTAAGAGAAACAAAGCCTTTTTCTTACAAACATGGATTTAATTCATTTAGCATTGAAAGGGTGGAAGCTTTTTCTTTCTCAATGCAATAAATACTGTAGTCCATCTTTCATCCAGAATGAGTGAGTTCTTTCTGCACCGGTGCTTGGTCTTTTGCTCCATATGCATATGTAAGCATGGATGTGTGTGTAAGAATGTAATTGTGAGAATGTATGCATTTGTGTGTAAGTATAAAATTGTGAGATTGCATGCAAGNTCAAAAAACGAGGCCAAAGGCTCATACTCTGCAAATAATCTTAACAGACCTATTGTGTAACACAAAAACCCAGGTTTTGTACAAAGAGGTCTGCATGTACCATGATACTCTCTTACTGCTCTGGCTCCTCCCTCCTTTGGACATGTTTTGGGGTTTTTTGTTTATTTGATTTTACTAAAAGTCTGATTTCTGCTAAACTGTGTCTATGCAGGTTTTTGATGAATATAACTTCAAGAGAGTATATCATTGATAAATGTTATTTGTGAATAACCATACTGATAGTCTGAAATTAAGATCAAAATCATGTCAACGACATTCAATTAGAATGTAATGAAGTGCTTATTTGGCAGACTTCAGATTTTCAAAATGTGTCATCAAAATATCACGAACTCTTAGTGTGTAGGTTAGCCTGCCTATGGCACTAGCCTCAGGAAGTCAAAGTTGAGTATGTTAGGGGTCCAAGTGATGGCCGCATTAATCAGGACAAAGGGGGGTACAGYAATAGTACACCAATGCATCCTTTTATTAAATGTTCCAGCACCTTTTGTAGACAAGCAGAGTAAGATTTCCTGTAGCTTCTAATTCTCAACAGCATTTATTTYCTTAGCAATAGCTTATCTTGCTTCAAACTGACCCACACYTTCTTGCAGACTGAGAAATCTGTCTGTAGTTCAACTCTTTGATGTGTTTTCTCTTATAATTGTAAGCAAGGTTACTTTCTATTGAGAAACTGATCATGAAGGAAACTTCCTCAGACATGCAGCCATTTTGGCAGAACACCAGGACTCTCCACTGAGAAAGTATACCTTCTCGGTGTCTCAGTATGCCGAGAATTATAGAAATCCTTATGTCACTTTGCAGCTTGCAGGATGAGAACAGTCATGCCATGCCATTTATCTACATCAGAAGACTAGAAACAAGGATCACTAGCTCAAGCTGACCAGCAAGTCTAGCTAAAGTGGTGAAATGATCTTACCTTAGTGAATAAAATTGAGGAACAATGGAGGATGGTCAACCTTCACCTGTGTACATGTGCTTGGGACACCCACACACATGTGCCAAACATATGAAAATCTATACCCACACATACAATATGTGTGCACGCATGCATGCACACAAGAATGAAATGGCATGAGAATAACAACTTTTATTTTCACACTCTGTTTTGTACTTTGGAGATATATGAACTACAGAAATAATGTAGCAATACTCATCTAAATATATTTTAGTATCATTCTCCTAATATTATTAACATAAATGTCCACATTTCCCACTACACTCTACTGCAATAAAAGTTTTTGATTCTGTTTTTACAATTTGGAGGAAAAGCTCCGTGTTTAGCAGGAAACAATTCCTTTTCCTGGATTGGTGTCAGCAGTCTCTACTGTAACCACATAACATTTTCAAACACTTAGTGCCCATCAAATGATAATTTGATGTTTTTAGTGAAATTGGATAGCTATTCCTTGCAGAAAGACTGGMAGGACTATCACATCTTTTCTCTCAAGCTTTGAACCTCAMGCTGATGSCTTAAGTAATAGGAATGGGTATTGTTGCTTTCTTTTATGAAACCTCCTTGTCTGTGTCCTGGCAGCCTTYCTTTAGCAGCCTGCTTCAAACCTCCAGAGACAGATGTGGACCATCCCTGCTCAGGATTTATGGCTTTCGTTTAAATTGCTTCTTTAGAATGGCTCTCATTTAAAAGGCCATTCAAGATTTTTATTATCTAAGTGAGCTATATCACACTTCATTGGCATACTTTAGCATGCGTGATATGATAATTTAGCCAGGCTCTGAAAGAAATGTATTATCAGGTGTTTCATCTTTAATATTCTTCTCATTGATGCTGAGGGGAAGCTGTAGTTAAAAGTTGTCCACTTRTGCATTAACTAAGGAATGYTATTCATTTCAGATTAGGATATGGCCTACAGCTTCTAATGACATGTTTTGAATGAGGTCTAATAATAATTTCATACCATCTAGAAAGGAGGTTCCCATGAATGTGTAACCCTCTATTTGAATATCTACCTTAGTCTCTCAAGACTCCCTGTGCATGTGTTTGTACTAAGAAATTCTGAGGCACAAGTGATCCCCGGGTTTGGGCAATATTTGGCAGCCATTGATTATATTGGGTTGGCTAATTTGTTTTGCAGAATTCAGTAGAAATTTTTATTCAATCAAAAGGTAAATCTGTGCTTTGAAAATGTCATTAGCAGTACTGGAAAAAGTCAYGTCTTATGATTGATGAAATAAAGATCAGTTATTTTTTGAAGAGACCAAAAATATCATTGAGAAATGAGACTTTAATATTTTTAAAAACAATTTTATAGTGAAAATAATGTGTGACTCATAATGCTTTAAAAAACAATCAATACCTTTCAGTATGTGAGAGTTTTCATGGACAATTAACAGGACCACTTAGACATTTATGATGGTTCAATGACTATGGGGATCAGAAGACTGTGGAGAGATCTTGAAGTTACCTGCTCCTTCACAGAAGCCCCAGGATAGGCTCCATGGCTGCAGGGCAGATCCGTGTCTTCATAAATATCACCCCATCTCAGCAAGTCGGTATTACAGCAGCAAGAGCAAGGACATATTTTATGTGCATAAGAGCTAGCATTCATTGGCTACCAAGACTAAAGGACAAATAACCTTGGTGCCCTATTAAGTGAGTGATGCTTATGTTGCTGAGAAAGAATTTGTATAATCAGCAAAGATTCAGCTGGATATTTGATTATGTGTGTATTCTATGTTGTTCACAAAGCAGGAGGAAGATTATCTTTTCAAATGAGGTTACTAGTTTCTTTCCTTTATTCTGAGTTGAAGGTAGATAAATGAATAAAATCCTCTTTTTCCTCCCAGTGAATGAATTTCTTTTTTTTAGAAAATATGTGGAAATAAGATTTCATTTTTCAAAGGGTCCATTTCCTTTATGTATTATTTCTATACATGAAATAAATATATTTATTTATATATAGTATTCCTGTCATTAGAAACACTACCTTTTCCAAAATGGCCTATACTTTAAAAAAACTCTTGGTTAGGTTTTGGTAGGTGAGATCATAGTAAGAACATTGCTAGACTATCAGTTCAATTTGTTGTACATGAAAAAAACCAAAAAGTAAAGCAACCCAGAAACAAACCATTTCATAACCCAACAAAAGTGCTGGTAGCAATAGCCAAACAATGCTTATAAATTAATTCATCTATATCTTAAAGCTTTTTGTTATTTAAAATTTGATTCCATAACACTACTTACTGCTTCTTCTCAAGAGTAAGATCTTAGCATTGTAAATATGTTTTCCATTCTCTTGTTCAAGGAAATTCCCCTTCAATAAATTGGGAATTGGAGTATAAGTGTCATCTGTGCACCTATCCTGCTAGAGGACATCTGTGTTGCAGGGAGTCTTGCTGTGAGAGGTGAGGCCACCATCTCTACTCCTGCTTCTGAGCAGGCTGTCACAACCAGGAATATAGGGAATACCCAAGTGTAAAGTCATTTGGGACTCAGTCCACCAGGGATCCACCTGCACCCAGGAGTTGGGCAGCGCGACAGCACTCTGTGCTAGGGGAGATCTGAGATAGGCTTGCAGGCACACAGGAGGTACAAGCACCAGGCAGAGACAGCAGGACCAACTAACACCAGAGATAACCAGATGGCAAAAGGCAAACATACAAACATTACTAACAAAAAGCAAGGCAACGTGGCACCATCCGAACGCAATTCACCCACAACAGCATGTCCTAGATACCCCAACACACCAGAAAAGCAAGATTTGGTTTTAAAATCACAGATCATGATGCTGATAGAGGACTTCAAGAAGGACATAAATAAATAGATGAGAACACAAGTAAACAGGGAGAAGCTCTTAAAAAATTACAAGAAAACACAGAACGGGTGAAGTAATTGAACAAAATCATCCAGGATTTAAAAATGGAGGTAGAAAAAAAATAGAGAAAATAGAAAAGGGAAACAACTCTGGACATAGAAAACCTAGGAAAGAAGTCAGGAGTCATGGATCCAAACATCAACAACAGAATACAAGAGATAGATGAGAGAATCACAGATGCAGAAAATACCATAGAAAGCAGTGACACAATAGTCAAAGAAAGTGCAAAATGCAAAAAGCTCCTGACCCAAAACATCCAGGAAATCCAGGACAAAATGAGAAGACCAAGCCTAAGGATTGTAGGTATAGAAAAGAGTGAAGATTTCCAACTTAAAGGGTCAGTAAATGTCTTCAACAAAGATATATATATAAGAAAACTTTCATAACCTAAAGAAAGAGATGCCCATGAACATACAAGAAGCCTACAGAACTCCAAATAGATTTGACCAGAAAAGAAATTCTGCCCATCACATAATAATCAAAATGCCAAATGCACTAAACAAAGAAAGAATATTAAAAACAGTAAGGGAAAAGGGTCAAGTAGCATATAAAGTTAGATCTATCAGAATTACACCAGATTTCTCAGCAGAGACTATGAAAGCCAGAAGATCCTGGGCAGATGTCATACAGACCCTATGAGAACATTAATGCCAACCGAGGTTGCTATACCCAGCAAATCTCTCAATTACCATAGATGGAGAAAGCAAGGTATTCCATGTCAAAAACAAATTTACACAATATCTTTCCATAAATCCAGGCCTTCAAAGGATAATGAGTCGAAAACATCAACAAAAGGAGTGAAACTATATACTAGAAAAAGCAAGAAATTTTTAAGATCTTCTTTCAAAAAATCCAAAAGAAGATAGCCAAACAAACAAAAATTACATAAAAAATAACAGGAAGCAACAATCACTATTTCTTAATACCTCTTAACATCAATGGATTCAATTCCCCAATAAAAAGAAATAGACCAACAGACTGGATACATAAACAAGACCCAACATTTTACTGTTTACAAGAAATGCATCTCAGTGTCAATGACAAACCTTACCTCAGAGTTAAAAGTTGAAAAACAATTTTCCAAGCAAATGGTCCTAGGAAACAAGTTGCAGTAGCCATTCTAATATCAAATAGACTTTCAACCAGAAGTCATCAGAAACGACACAAAAGAATACTTCATAAACATCAAAGGAAAAATCTACCAAGAAGAACTCTCAATTCTGAACATCTGTGCTGCAAATAAAAGGGCATCCTCATTTGTAAAGAAACTTAACTAAAGCTTAACGCASACATTGCACCTCACACAATAATTGTGATTTCAACACCCCACTCTCTTCCATGGACAGATAAGGGAAACACAAACTAAAGAGAGACACAGTGAAACTAACAGAAATTATGGACCAAATAGATATCTATAGAACAGTTCATCCTAAATCAAAAGAATATACCTTCTTCTCAACCCCTCGTGGTCCCGTCTCCAAAATTGACCATACAATTGGCCACAAAACAGACCTCAACAGTTATAAGAAGATCAAACTAATTCCATGCCTCCTATCAGATCACTATSGAGTAAGAGTGGTCTTCAATAGCAACAAAAACAAAAGAAAGTTCACATACATATGGAAAATGAGCAATGCTCTACTCAATGATACCTAGGTCAAGGAAGAAATAAGGAAAGAAATCAAAGACTTTTTAGAGTTTAATGAAAATGAAGGTACAACATATCCAAATGGAACCCAATGAAAGCAGTGCTAAGAGGAAAACTCATAGATCTGAGTGCCTCCAAAAAGAAGCTGGAGAAAGAGTACACTAGTAACTTAAGAGCACATCTGAAAGCTTTAGAACAGAAAGAAGCTAAAACAACCAAGAGGAGTAGAAGGCAGGAAATCATCAAACTCAGGGCTGAAATCAACCAAGTGGAAACAGAAAGAACTATACAAAGAATCAACAAAACCAGGAGCTGGTTCTTTGAGAAAAATCAAGAGAGATAMACCCTTAGACAGACTTATCACAGGGAACAGAGACAGCATCGAAATTAACAAATTCAGAATTGAAGAGGGAGATATAGCAACAGAAACTGAGGAAGTTAAAAAAAATCATCAGATCCTGCTACAAAAGCCTATACTCAAAAAAATTAGATGATATGGAAGAAATGGACAATTTCATAGACAGATACCAAATACCAAAGTTAAATCAGGATCAAATAGACCATCTAAATGAYCCCATTACCTCTAAAGAAACAGAAGTGGTCAYTGAAAGTCTCCCAACCAAAAAAAGCACATGACCAGAWGGTTTTAGTGCAGAATTCTATGAGACCTTCAAAGAAGACCTAGCACCAATATTCTTCAAAATATTCCACAAAATAGAAACAAAAGGATCATGACCCAACTCATTCAATGAAACCACAATTACTCTAATACCAAAACCACACAAAGATCCAACAACAAAGAGAACTTCGACCAATTTCCCTTATGAATGTTGATGCAGAAATACTCAATAAAATTATTGCCAACCAAATCTAAGAACATATCAAAGCGATCATTCACCACGATCAAGTAGGCTTCATCCCAGTGATGCAGGAATGCTTCAATATATGGCAATCAATCAATGTAATCCACTACATAAACAAACTCAAAAAGAAAANACTTGTTAATTCTTTTATATTTTCACTATCAACCTTTAGATTTTATATTGTTATGAACATGATTTTCAGCTGTGTAGGGGTTAAATTTCTTTATTTCATAGTTATTTACTTGATACTGAGAATTGTGAGTTTGCATAACTTTGGTAAGTCCTAGGCAGTCCCTTCTAGGTCTGGTAAAAAGCCTGACTTCTTTCTCTGTGAGCACCTGCRTCCATTTTAAGAGGCCCACCCCTCCTGCTTTTGTTTGGTTACTGCAGTGATTTTGTTTAAAAAAAAAAAAAAGCCTTTGTAGGTTTCTCAGAAAACAGCTATGAATCACTGGGGTTCTGCAAATAAATGAATCCTCACAATTTTTGGATTCTGTCCTGTAAATTATTAAAATTATTTAAAGTGACCAGATCAATATAGACAAAGCTTCCTTAACCATCATACAGGTATGGAAAAGTCCCAAAGCTTTAGATTTATCTGATCTCCTGCTTTAGGTGTATAAACACATCCTTTGTTATTGAATTCACACATCATGGTTGTTTGTTTAGAGTTGTTTTGTTTTGTTGTGGCTTGCAATGGCCTGAAGAATAGTGCTATGTGGGTGTGGTCTTTTTCTAAGAGCAAAGTGGCTGAGGTGTCTTAAAAAGAAACAGCATACATCAGATGAGCTTCGTTCAGACAGAGTTGTGTTGGTAATCCTGGATTCAATAAGAGTAAACCAACAAGACATGGGCACAAGGCAGGCTCTCTGCTAAGCAGCTGACAAAAGGATTSTGAACAGAGACGCTGRCAGAAAACAAGTCCCAGCTGCCCCTGGTAACTTGTGTCAAAGTTGCTAATTAGGTGTTTTGGAAATAGAATAGATACATAAGGAGTGCTCCACCAGAATTGTATCTTTCTTATTTGCAAGACAAATAAAAATGTAACATTGAAACAGGAGGGTAAGTTGGAGTGTTACATTTCAGGGAGACTTCACTTACCAAAGTAGTTCAATATTTTCAGTTCCTGTTCTCAAAACTTAAATAAACCTTTATTAAATGTAAATGCTTTTTCTAATAAAGTTTTAATTCCAAGAAAGTTTTCCAATTTTTTCTATTTGTAATATTTAATAATGGTTTGGAAATGTGGCTGTGATATATTTTCCCATTTCTAGTGCTACTAGTTTTGCATTTTATTTTAATTTTTTTCACTTTTGTTTTTATAATCCCACTACATTATCCACTAATATAGAGTTTTGACTTTCTCTGAGACTATTTCCTCCACGTTTAGAAGACTCCTCAGTACTGGAGGGTTTTTGCTTGTTTGTTTTGTTTTTTGCTTCTTTTTTATATTTTAGAGTAAACAATAAAAACCTGGTTGGGAATGGTAGTGTTTATGGCTGTGCATGTGCCTGAAGTACGTAGAAAGGAGTCTAGGAAAGAAGTTAGGCAGAAGGGAATGACTAGTGAAAGCAAGTTGGAATACAGTCAATGCTTTCMGGCTTACTTCATATGGTCATTTTTCAGCCATTTTTTAGTCAGCATATCTTGTGAGCTTCCTTTCGACCTTAAAATTAGCACCATTGTCTAACTCTGGAACAGAGTTTAATTACCTGGCCTTCTGGCCCATTGCTGTTTTACAACTCTTTATTAGCTTTCTTTCAGGACTTATCTTACAGAAATACAATACAGGAATATACTATGGCAGAGATGAGGTCCTAAAGATCCTAATAAGCAAAGCTTTTTGACATTAGCATGTGAAATGAGCAAATAGAAAAGCTTGAGAGGGTCCCAGGGCTACCTGCAGAGGCATCACAGGGGGTCTGCAGGTGACTTGTGGCTCATTATAATAATAGAATATGCATCTTTGGGTAAAGAGTCAAGATGCAAATGAGACACATAATAAATGCTCTGTGTTGAAGTACATGTACCAGAGCACACATAGGAAAGCCTGCATTTCAAAAAACGAGGCCAAAGGCTCATACTCTGCAAATAATCTTAACAGACCTATTGTGTAACACAAAAACCCAGGTTTTGTACAAAGAGGTCTGCATGTACCATGATACTCTCTTACTGCTCTGGCTCCTCCCTCCTTTGGACATGTTTTGGGGTTTTTTGTTTATTTGATTTTACTAAAAGTCTGATTTCTGCTAAACTGTGTCTATGCAGGTTTTTGATGAATATAACTTCAAGAGAGTATATCATTGATAAATGTTATTTGTGAATAACCATACTGATAGTCTGAAATTAAGATCAAAATCATGTCAACGACATTCAATTAGAATGTAATGAAGTGCTTATTTGGCAGACTTCAGATTTTCAAAATGTGTCATCAAAATATCACGAACTCTTAGTGTGTAGGTTAGCCTGCCTATGGCACTAGCCTCAGGAAGTCAAAGTTGAGTATGTTAGGGGTCCAAGTGATGGCCGCATTAATCAGGACAAAGGGGGGTACAG
>BDUI01005114.1:75818-92100 GCA_002335545.1 Apodemus speciosus
TGGGCTCTTTCCAACTTCTGGCTATTATAAATAAGGCTGCTCTGAACATAGTGGAGCATGTGTCTTTATTGCATGCAGGGGAATCCTCTGGGTATATGCCCAGAAGTGGTATGACAGGGTCCTCTGGAAGTGTCATGCCCAATTTTCTGAGGAACAACCAGACTGATTTCCAGAGTGGTTCTACCATCTTGCAATCCCACCAACAGTGGAGGAGTGGTCCTCTTTTTCCACAAGCACTTTAAAAGAGGCTAAGGATCTAGAAATGCTGTCAATCACCGTGCCTATACCTGAGGGAAATGCATGGATCTTTTTGAAAGACCATTCTCTTCCTACCTTGTGATCGCAACACTTTACATAGTAAGGCAGACCTTTCGCTCTCATATTCATGTTTAGTTAGAAGAAGGTGGGAATGTTTATAAAGTCAAGACTGTGCATAAGTAAATTTTGTCTTAAACTGGGGACAATCACTTTGTTCTTACTGCTCTAAAAGCAAATTTGATTTTTGTTTTCTCTAAGTCTCTTTTCCATAATCACTATTTATTTAATGTCTTTTAAAGTGTATTCGAAAGCCAAATTTAATTAATTTTTCTAAAATTTAATATTCCAAAGATGATTAGAAATCAGTCATTTAACCTTGTAAAGAAAGAGAGATGAGTAATAGTGCTAACATTTTTATTTAAAATGATATCTACAGATACATGTTATAAATTTGTTATTTATGCATATTATGTGAGTGTATATATGCATATGTATTTCTTTTATATCTTTCGGTTTCTACATGTGAATCAAAGAAGTGTTACAAATATATATCATATCTATATATCAAACACACACATATATAACATATATATATACATATATAAAATGCTATTTACTGATAAATTGTAAAGATACCTAGTTTTTTTTAGAGAACTTGTCATATATCCTGAAGAACTTTAAGAAAAGCTGATATTTGTGAACCATTTCCATGTGGCAAGAATAGTATTAACTACTTAATCCATATATCTTGCATCCAGCTTGCACATGGCAACCTGCCACATAAGAGTTTAAGAAATTGTCTAAATGAATGCAGCTCGCAGGACTAGGAGAGACTAAGAGAGCCAATGATACTGTTGTGAACACATATTGACAAATGTTTTATATATTGATAAATGTTAGACTAAAATATGTAATATTTGGTATGTTTTTTGGCTAATATAATTTTCCTGTATTTTATTAAAAGCAAATTAAATATATGTGGGGCAAATTCAATATTGCATACTCATATGTCAACTAATTTATCAACTCTAGACTTGTATTTGTTTGTTTAATTTTGTGACTGTGCATTAATTAATAATTCTAAACATGGTTTTTACAGACTTCCTGTATCTTTTGGATATGCATGTACCTTGTCATCATGAGATCTTATTAAACTGACTCAGGAGAGAGACGCATGTATACTTTGGTACAATATTTTTTAAAATAATTATCTTGTAGAGAAATTGATATATTTACCTATAAATAAAATATTCAGAAGTAGAAATGTTTAACTTTTGAGACCTATGCAGAAAGCAGAAAGGTGAAGTTCACACCATGCTGATATTCTCACCTGGAGACTTTGCTAAGCTGAACAATATGCTTATCATGGGGAATTTAGTCACTTTGCAGAAATATTGAGCACTAAATTCTTGTTAAGCTTAAAACAAAGATTACTCAGGATCTCTTTGTTCAAGAAAGGTGTACAACAGAATGATGAATTCTTCTGAGAGTAATGAAAACTGAAATGGCTGTAAGGAAATATTAAGTGAGGCATGATGCAAAGCTATTTCTACACTCTTGACTGTAGAGCAGATACGTATGCATTCCAGTAAGACTGCTTTGTGGTTAAAGATTTTAACAATGGGACTGATGATCAAAGTAGGACACCAATATTCTGCAAAGAGGTTTTTTTTTTTTTTTTTTTTTTTTGTCATCCGACCAACTTGATCTTTCATTTAGTATGAAATTCTCCAAGACAATCCACTTACTCCATTTTTTCACTTTCCCTAACAATCATTTTGATTTCAGGAGGTGAAAGACTCACTGAAAAGCTTTGATGAATGGAAGAACATTAGGAACCTGGTTGTTCAGTGATAATAGTAATACTCCAGAAAAGTGGACAAAGTGATTTATAGTTAAAAAAAAAATAGGTGATCTGAGTGTTTCATAGTCTATTCCCATCCTAGATGTCTGATAGCTAAGCATGAGAGCAGTGCCTGCAGCCTGTACCATTTCTCTAAATCAATTATGACAACAGTTTTCTACATTTTAATACATCCATCATAATGCAGAACATGTCAAGCTCCTTCATAGGGTATTTGCATATATTAACAAATGATTATTCAACACACCAGAAAAGATTGCTCATCCTGAATTCTAACAGCCTAGGAATAGTATATGCTTCTGATTACAGCATTGTATTATTACTGGGACATGTGGCATCACTGACACAATACCTCACCAGAAGCTGTGAGCATGAGAGGTTAGAGGAATAGGGCACAGTAAAGCACAGTATATGGTGGTTATGAAGAATATGTAGAGAACCTCAGATGGGAAGGAAAATATGGTGTAAAATCCATATAAAGGAATAAGACAAAATAGTTATGAAGACTAGGAATGGATGCAAGGAGTTTCTAAAATTAACGTGTGCCTGTTTTTAGTGGATGAAAAGAAGACTATTCATAATAACTTAAACAACTCTATTGGAGACAAACGGCTCCTTACGTATCTGTTAGTTGAATGTTCCACATCACAAAACAGCTTCAGGATTATGTTAGTAAAACGTTTTATGGGAAAAAAAGGTAGGACTTTCTTTCAGGAAGTGAGATTACTGTTTTAAATATAAATATCAATTTTAAATTTCAGCTTAATCTAAATTTAAATATTCATATTTAAAATATTTAGTTGTAGACTTACCCCACAGACAGGAATGGCTCCTTAGAATCAAGCCTGTAAAATATGATAATGTTATTTTCATATAATAATTTGCTATACATTCAAACATTGATTTTATATGAATATGGTGAAATATTGTACTGGATTTKATGGAAATGTGTTTTATAATAGTAAAATTATACACACACACACAAACACACACACACACAAACACACACTCATGTTCTAGTTTTATTGGTCAGCTAAATAAAGTCAAAGCCTCAGTCTGAGAATGCAACTTTTAAAGACATTATCTCAGTAAGAGTGAGAGTCAAATTTATAGGTATACTCTGTACCCAGTTATTTTGTTAACAGTGGCAAATTCGTTCCTAGAAGTTTTAATGTATCTACTTTTAGTTGTCATAGTAGAGCAACCTGTAGTAGATTTGGTTGAATGTTAGCTGAGTACTTAATTTACTAAGGAAATCTTTGTACTCAGAAAGGGTTGGAGGTGTCATACTCAATCACCTTTAAGAGTGACACCTTGTGAGGAGTGGTGATGTCATGCTACCGATTAGACTTCTCCTGTCCCCCAAAAGCACAATGTTTCCTGTCCCTCTAAGAGAACAAATCTTCCAAGTCTGCTTAGTTGTTACGCCTCTGGAAATCTACTTTAAAGACCTCTGAGGCACATTCTTGTCACCCAGAAATTTTACAGACCCACTTTAAGCTAATTTTTTAATTTCCCACATCTCCATAATCTTTATAAAATGTCAGTTTTTAGGTACTCTTGAATTAACACTCAAGGACATTTAAGACAGGTATGTATTTTTATTATAATTTTTATAAATTTATGGGCTAAATTAGGCCAATAGTGAAATATTTTAAGTAAATACTGGAATTTCATGTTTAAATGTATGGAAGCCAGAGGACAACCACAGACATCTCTCCTCTGGAGCCAGCCATTTCTTTTTTATTTTCATTATTTTTTGGACAAATTCTAACCTAATGAGTAGACTAGGCTGGCAGGTCAGGAAACACAGGGAACACTTTGTTTTGCTTCCCAAGTACTACAATTGCAAGTGTACCTCTAGGCTTGACTATGTTAGCATTGGTTCCAGGGATTGAACTTGTGTTCTCAGGTGCAAGGTGAACACCTCACTTGCTGGACTGTCTTCTTCACCCCTACAAATACTCCATATAGAAGTGGTTATAAAGAAGTGACAGGAAACTTAATTGTTCACCAAATAACTGTTATTTTTATATATTCGGGTTGGTAATGGAAATAAAGGAATTTAATTCTGCACCAGAATTCGACAGCCACGTCAATAGTTTGCCTCCATTTCCATTTGCATGTATGAAAGCATGACCCATTAGAAATAAATTTCAGTGCATTGTGGACAGAGCTTGAATGAGCTCCTGACACAGGCCATGATGTCATAGCACAGAGGAGGGCATTAACAAGCAAGAGCACTAGCAATTCCCCTATACAGCCACCGAGAAACAAGCAGGTTCAAACACCAGTGGTTACTCAGGTACAAAATACCTGAGTATTTTTAGACGTGTGTTTGTCTGTAGTCTTCCTTTTTGTAAAATTTAGGTATTCTTATTTACACCTATAAGTAAACTAATGAACTTCTTTTATTTGTTTGTTTTTTTTTGTACATTTGTGTTATTGATAAGCTAACAGACCCAGAGGTAAATTTTGAAAATTAATAATGACACAGAAGTTGTTTCCTTAATTAGACCTGTGTTTTCCATCTGATAACACCAAGAAGCACGGAACATGTGGGCATTAATGGATTGATTATTCGATTTTAGCTCAATGATGTCAGACTTCTATGTGTTCAGTTTTCCTGTGTGAGGTGGAATCCTTCAGCTTCTTACCATCACTGAAGAATTTCATTGACCTGCATCGCCTAAGAATGTCATAGACAACCCAAAGAAAAACAAGGCTCCCAGTGTGCATTTACTTGTGAGTATGCAAAAGCTAAGATCGAAATGTGTTTCAAATCAGGATTATTGATTAAATGTTCTTAATGTTTTTCTGAAACTTCCAAATAAGCAACTGTTTCATTGGGACATGCAGGGATGCATGTTAACTTGCTGTGCCCAATTGTTACTATTTTCGCTCTGATTATCTAGCTCATTGGCTTTCTCTTACTATTTCACTCATTTGACTACTCTCCTATAATTGTTAATGCTGAGTATCAAATTGACGGAGTCAAGACTCACTACGAAATCTCTGGCTATGACATTGAAGAAATTTCTAGATTGAGGTGAGGACGGAGAACACAACGTGAAGTCAGACATTAGTGTTCTATGGTTTGGGTTTTGGACTGAATACAGAGAATTTTAACTGAACATTAGTATGCTTCACAGTGTGCTTCCGGAGTCCTCATGAAGAATGACAAGCTACCTCATGTTCCAGCCATGGGGGACTMTGCCCTCAAACTCTGAATTCTTTTCTGAAAGTGCTATTGAGCATTTGTCACAGCAACAAGAAAAATAATGAACATATCCATCAAGTGTTTTGAGAAAAGCATTCAGGGAAGAAGTCAGAGTTTTTAAAATGATATCAGATTGAGAGTTTTGATTGTTATTTTGTACCTGAGGTTGTCAAMTTTAGTATAAAGCTACTCACTATGAAATGTTATATTTTGTAAATTTTATTCTTAGTCACAGACTAAGAATGCTTTCACATTTTAATTTGTTAAAAWTTCTAAATGAAAATAATATTTTTGTCTGGTGAAATTAAAATGTAATGTCAAATTCAATGTCTTTAGAAAGAGCTCCTGGGAAACCAGCCATGAGTATTTGACTTACATATTATCCAAAGACTGTGCAACAGCAACATATTGAAAAGTTGGAACAGATACGCTGTCTCCACAATCTTGTAGCATTTGCTACATGTCTTTTATAAAACAAAATCACTACTCATTCTATATAACTATCTTTGTGGAAGGAAATAGAAACAACCTATCACAGAAATAGACATGGTATTTTTAATATATAGCAAGATTTCTCCCTGATTTAGAAAAATCATAGTAATTTGAATTGCTTATCTGTTTCTGAATTTCAGCTTCTGTTTTTGTAGCAATTTTCTGTAAGATACCACTTTCATGTCACCATCTTTCCTGACAATTTTCACAGCACTGGATGATGACAATATCTTCCACTGCCTCCTAATGTGCACATGACATCCCAGATGTTCATCATGTACCTTAATCATTTCTTACTGAGCAATTTACCAAAGAGTAATGGTCTGCTTGCTGCCAAGAACCTCACATTTCAGGTTTTCTTTGGTGTCTTTGATGGTCTAGTTGTACAGCAAAATGCTGTTTATGATCTCTCCCCCTGTGGATGAAATGTAAAGTTTATCCCAAACTAACTTTTATAATTTTAATCTATTTGTTGCCAATACTTATAGTTTTTACTGGGACACAGTCTTGGGACAAGTTTAATATATTAAAAGTAAACTTGGAGATTAAGTCTGGAAGAAATACTAATGTGCATCTCAGCTGAGAAAAGAAATGAGTAGCAGTTTAACACTTATCTTTCTCTGGACCCTGTTAAATATGATCTGTGTACCAAATAGAAAAGATGTTATTGACCATTAAACATAGTGACCATCTATTTGGTGAAGCAGAACAGAAACTCATGAAAAGAAATTGTCATTGAGTATTACAGCACATCTTCTGTGTGAATGTCACAGCAGCTCATGCTGAATGGTTCTCTGCTTTGGTACCACAAACTCAGTTATGGATCATAATCTTGAATTAAAGTCTCCAGTCTTGGAATGTAAGAAATATCACCTACACTTATGTTTTCCAATTATATGACACACATCTTTACCAATTCATGTTTCTGTTATGAACAGAAGGAGATGGAATGCTTAGAGCAGCTACCAGAGCTCCTGATGCTGATGGGATGATGTATGCGGTTTATGATGAAGACAGATTGCCAATACTAAACACAACTACTRAAATGTATAGAAGCTCATTTTAGTCCTGAAACCTGGGGTATCAATCCAAAAGAAAAAGCAATAAGAAAGATCCTTTCAGAGAAAAAAATGTTTCTTAATTTAATGCTTAGAAACAGGTATACATTATGATATGCCCAGAGAGAACTTGCCTATGAATTTTTATAAAGTAATTGTTTTGTGAAGAAAGGGGTTGATTTTTATCTTTCCTAAGATTTCGTTTTCCCAAGAAGTAGGTAATGAATTTAATAATACTTCATGCAGGGCCCAAGAGAATTTAGCAGTAGAATAAAATAAGGGTACCATGACTATCCTCAGAAAACTGGACATAATAATACCAGAGGACCCAGCTATACCACTTCTGGGCATATACCCAGAGGATTCCCCAGCATGTAATAAGGATACATACTCCACTATGCTCAGAGCAGCCCTATTTATAATAACCAGAAGCTGGGAAAAAACTGGATATCCCTCAACAGAGGAATGGATACAGAAAATGTGGTATATTTACACTATGGAATACTACTCAGCTGTTAAAAACAATGAATTCATGAAATTCTTAGACAAATGGGTGGAACTGGAAAATATCATCCTGAGTGAGGTGACCCAATCACAAAAGAACACACATGGTATGCACTTACTGATAAGCGGATATTAGCCCAGAAGCTTGGAATACCCAGGAAATAATTCACATATCAAATGATGCCCAAGAATAAGGAAGGAGAGGCCCCTGGTCTTAGAAAGGCCCAGTGTAACAGTGTAGAGGAATACTATGACAGGGAAGCAGGAAGGGGTTGATTGGGGAACAGGGGGAGGGAAGAGGGCTTATGGGACTTTGGGGGAGGAGGATCCTGGAAAGGGGAAATCATTTGAAATATAAATAAAGAATATATGGGGGAAAAAGAATGAGAAGAGATGCCATTGGTCCTGTGAAGGCTCAATTCCCCAGAATAGGGGAATGCAAGTCAGGAAATTGAGGGGCATGAGCAGGGGAAGGGGATACGAGTTAGGGGGTTTTCAAAGAGGTAATGTGGAAAGGGGATACCATTTGAAATGTAAATAAAGCAACTATCTAATAAAAAATTTTAAAAAAGAAGAAAGAGTGAGAAATTGTAAAATAGAGTAGAATTAATACAAATATGGAGAATTAATAAGATTAAGACTACAATAACCACAAACTAATTTATATTTAATGAAGACCACTCATGATTCAGAATGTTTCATCATCACTCACTTATCTAAAGATTCTACTATTCTTTGAGGTAATTATTCCTGTCCATTGGAAGAAACAGAGTAGAAGATTATAAGCATGTGTCTCCCCTCATGGATCATGCAGCCACTAAGTGATGGAGCATTGAATCCAGGAACTCTGCCTTCAAAGTTTCTACCTGCAGTTTGCTACTCTGCAGGCCTCTCTAGTCCACTGTTTGCCTTGCTAATGCAGCATTACCTCACAGTTGCATCTTCTCAATGGATGCTCTTGTGCTCCATTGAGAAACCACAATTGTTGTCAAATGCCACCTTCAATCTTCAAAGATTCTGATATTTGTGTCTCTCATTTTGTTCACTTCTGACATATGACCATGGGCAGACACCAAACGTTTGATAAGAGCCTCTGACTTAGAAGGCTCCAAGTGAAGTTCATGGTCTCTGGTTGTTTTGCATCCCCTCGCTTATTCTCTAATCCTTATCGTAGATCTCTTGTCTCAATATTCCCTCTCAAAATAATCCTCAACTTTTGTATGAATTTTCAGAAAAGCATCTTTGAAACTTTCATCCTTCAGTATTCTGTGCATCAACCACATCTACTACTAGAGCTGACTTCTTTTGTCCAAATACACTGATGCCATGTCTCTCCCTTCTTGAAAGTCTTAGTGTAAGTCACAATGGTTTGTTTTCTGACTATGATGACAGCATCCTACTGCTCGTACTAACACCTGTTAAGATTGGAAGAACAATATAGGCTGTCCTGACCACCCAGTACCCCCAAAGTTAGACCTCAAACCAAAGAATGTACCTGGAGGGATCAATGGCTCCATATACAAATGTAGCAGAGGATGGCTTTGTCTGACAGCAATGGGAGGGGAGGCCATTGATCCAGGAGAGGCTTGATGCCCCAGCATAGGGGGATACTGGAGTGGTAGAGTAGAAAGTGTGGGTGGCTGGGGGAGCACTCTCATACAGGCAAAGGGGTGGGCAGATTGGCACAGGGGATTGATGGAAAGGTAACCAGGAAGTGGGAAATCATTTGAGATGAAAACTAATGCAATGACTAATAAAAAAAGGAAGAAAAAAGATTATACCCCCTAAAAACGTGTGAGCTTCCTATATTTTAAGTACCATAATTATGACTTTATTTGTTTAGTTTTCTGAAGCAGGGTGTTATTTTGCCCCACAGGATGACCTTGAAATCATTATTCTCCTGCTTCAGCTTCCTAAACATATGGATTATAAGCATCGTGTATGACATTATTCATTAGAGACTCACGAAAATGGTTTGTCAATAAACTTTCACTACTTTGCCAGCTCCTGATCTAGTTCTTTATGTGTAAACCAAAAGCTAAAGTCCTTAAAAATAAATCAGTTCACTCACAGTCTATATCCAGTGCAAATCTTTGTCTTTCATGTCTTACTGGTTTTGTGTATATGGCTTGGGCATCAGCCACAGTGACCAGATTGCTCATTGTCTAGGTGGTGTTTTGATTTCTTATCTTATTGTGTTTTTATAGACACGACTTCAAACAATTAAAAGATTATTGTTTTTTGCCCAGGAAATTAAAATAGTTTAGACAGACTTAGTTCTATAAATTGAATACTATGAATATGAAAATATGGTCTTGAGTAGTTACAGAATCTTATAGTTAAAATGTCAAGTAACAATACTGTTTGCTATTATCTTAAACATTCTCTTTAGCAATCACAGCCAAGGCCCTAATGCATATTTAGCAAGCACATGGTAAACAACTGAAGGATTCAAGTTTGAGAATCTACTTTTCTTTTGAATGTAGCTTTGGAAAAGTAAAGAACTTACTGTCATGGCTCAGAGGTCTCATTCTGATAATAAAAATAATGATAGACCCAGTTCACAGGACTGTTTTGAACAGGAAATATACATATTTGGCTACTGAATAAAGATTAAGTGGACTGATAAATCCATGTTGTAAACCGGGACAATAACAGGACTCACTCCAAAGTCAGGACAATACTCTTTCCTACTCTCTGATGCTCTAAGAAAATGAAAAAAGACACAATTTCCAGCTTGGCTGACCTTCAGTCAACCATGTCTCATAATGAAGACAGTGGTGTCCAGGTCACTCTGAATTACATTAACATACTAAAAATATTTTTGAGGATGAAGGAGTTTACATTTTTGATATATAAAATATATCTTGTGTATTAATAAAACATGTAGACCACAGGATGCCTTCCTCATTCCCAGGCACTGATTACAGAAAGCTTTTCCTTATATGTGATAAAAGGTGAGCAGACAATGATGTCTTATAAAAGATTAACACCTCCAAAATGACACTTTAATCTCTCCCATCTTGTATACTTTGTATATTAACATACAACACAGATTGGTAAATCTGCTTAGACATTCCTTTTTGCCAATGAAATTTTCCAAAAAAAAATACTTTTTCATGTGGCTAGAAAAAGAATTCATGCATAACTGTGGATGAGTTTGCTATGAAATGCTGAAAGTAGGAATTTGACTTAACTCTCTTGAAACAACACAAAATAAAATGGTCTCATGATTCCATACTTGCTATCTAGAACCTGATAGGTAGGAGATAACTATTTTGGAAGAAAAAATCTCCTTAGGGGAGAAAAAAGAAGCTTCTTTCGTATATAGCATGGGATAAGGCAAGCATTGACTTACTCTCTGTAGCAGAATTTTTCCCCAGTTAATTTAAATATTAATACAAGAAGCCTGTGATTGGGCAGTAGAAAGGAAGGCAGGTAGACAGTTTTAGAGATGGCAGAGAGAGGACAGGGAGGAGAAGGAAGGAAGTGGAGGAAGAGAAAGACAATCCAGATTCCATTTGACATTAAATAGCTACAGGTAGCCATGAATATCATAAAAGGATAGAAAGATTGGGATAATCTGTCTAATCTAGGTGGACAGCTTGTATCATTATCAAGCAGCTCTGAAATTATTGTGTGGGCATCCTGTAAATTGAGAAATTGTTGATATATAAATCTGACTGATTAATTATAAACTTCTAGAGTTTTGATTTACTGGGTTAAGGGGATTTGTGAAGACTAGCCATAGGGAGTGTGTATAGCAAGGAATGGTGCCATTTTTTTTAATATTCCCCCAACAACTTTCCTCTGCCCATACATTGGTGTTCATCTTGTTAGCTTGTGTCTTTATTTGAATGAAAGTTCAAAATGCAATATAAAAAAGCTTGGCATAGGCACACAGTTGATTCTTGCACCAACCCCATTATTTCTCTAGCTGCTCCCTACAAGGGCAAAGTGTTRAGATGGATTACAGAGATTATCCCTAGTTTAGTCATGTCTGTCACCAACATGAGAAATTGGTGGCAAAGGCAGGTTGTACATTGGAYTGAGTGTATCCTCTGGGATGCTGCACACTTGAGCAACCATCTCCTTAAGAGCTGCCATGCTCTAAAGCTAGGAGGTCAAAGAAGCTCTAATTTTCTTGTCAGCTCTGATTAATTGATGATTGCTTCTAGGAGAGATGTGTTGACAAGAACTCTAAAACCTTCTTAGGCCAGAGGATGGGAGAGGGTTATAATTAACCTATGTCCGCTGCAGCAGTGAGGGACAGTAGAAAACRAATGATGTCTAAATATGTATTTACCCATATTATATTGACAGAAAGCACAAAATTTTATTCAAGGATACAAAACACAGGAGTGTTCAAATTCACTAGAAAAGTAGATTTGTAAACCATGTGCCAACATGAATATAACAATGCATATTATTTAGTTTTCTAWGTTATAAGGAACATTTTGAATTTGGAAAGAGGCATTTTGACATATTTAACTTTTAGAACCATCTTGTTTACAAAGGTGCCATCATTGTCATTTCTATCTTTAGAGGACAAAGTATAAAAAAGATTATCTTTCTTTAGATTTTAAAGTGAGAAAAACACAGAGCATGATATTCACAGAAATCATGCCTCTAACCTTAATGTTTCAGCATATTTGTGTGCTTTTCCTGTATCTAATTGTTGATCATTAAGTAACCAAACTAACCTGCAATTCTAAAGAAACCCAAGTTTGTTCATTCCTGTGGTAGAATTTCTCCCAAAACATTCAATTTCTTTGGAATAAAAAGTAGCTTTGCCTTCTCCTGTAATACTATTTTCAAGGGCTTTCATGCCCAGTTGAAATCTCAGCTGAGGGCTACCATCAGGCCTCGTGGTAATCTTCATTTGCAGTTACCACCATCTGCACTGCTGTCCTCGGGGACAGATTAATAGATGGCTATGAGATCAGCAAAGAATCTCAGTGAGGTTTTTACACTCACAGTCATGACTTTCGCCTCATTGGAAATTGAGGCTGCAGGGCTCATATCTTTTGGACAGTCTGTAATGGTCTTTCATAACTCTGCCAGAAGATGTAGCTATAGTAAGAAAGGAAGAGAGACTTCAGAAGTGCCTCCTGGCAAGAAAGATCATTAGCCCTTGTAAGATTCTCTTGAGAGGCTTAAAATACTTTATCTGAATCCTCAGGGGTCTTCAGTGAGAACAGGAAGAATATTTGACCAAGGTAGTTTGGTGACTTGCTCTTTCTCTGATGTGCCCCCTAGCATGTACATCACTGCTCCACTGTAGAAGTGATGCACAGAGCTATGAAAACATTTCTAGTAAACTAAGTAAAATAATTTCCTAAACAAAAAGGAATTTTCAAAGTCAATTGTTTTTAATAGGGTATTTTCCCATTAATGTTCTAAACTTAGGATGTCAGAGCCATGGGCTTCTATGCTGTTTCTTGCAGCTATCTTTACTTGCTTGCTAATGGCTAATAAATCCTATAGATCAACTAGCCTGTCATCTGTGGAAGCAGAGCATCAGTACAAGGGCTATCCAGTTATAGATCTCAAAYCTCATTTGTTGCCCAATTGTTCTGCCTTTTATCATTGTTCTATATTTGAGGATACAGATATTATTYAGTACAACTTTATGCTGTCATGTATTGACTAGTCATGATAAGTTATGGCACATATGAATAGTGYTCAGCTACTAGATGTGTTCTCGGGACACAGTAARATGGAAGAACAGCTGACATCTGCCMTCTTCAGGCATCYGTAKTCTATTACTTTTCATTTCATCCTATACTCCCCAAGTACATCCCACCTTGTCACACACTGCAGACACCAGGTTAAACATGWCTCTTTCCCCTTCTCTTAGCAAAGTGTGTAAGACTCTTTCAGATGAGGTTGTGGTTAACATTTGATGGAGTGTTTAAAAACAACATGTTTTTGTGTGCATTTTCTTAACTAGATTGTTGTCTTCTTGCTCATAACAAGATTAGTCTGAGTTTCTATATTGGAAACTCCAGTTCCTATCTGTTGTAGTTTTAAAATATTCATTCCCTTACCCTTAATTATTGAAAGGAATCAAATATTTGCACTTTATTTCAGAATATTATGACCTTTAATTTTTAAATGTATTTATTTTTGTGTGTATGGATGTGTTTTCTATATACATGACTGTCACCATGAGCATGCAGTGCCTGTAGATGCCAAATGAGGGTATCAGATCTCAAACTGGAGTTTGTTGTTATCTGCCATATAGGATAAAGGGACTTGAACCTAGGTCCTCTTGATGATCCGCCAAATTTCTTAACCACTGAGCCAACTCTACAGCCTACAATGAAATGATCTCCCCTACCTTATTCATTAAATGGGAAGTACCAATTAYCTAAGTCAGTTATTCCAAGTCCCTTTACCCTGAAATGAGACCCYTTAATTACTGTCAATGTAAATTCCTTCTCCTACTTTAGCTATGGCTGTCCTAAAGCACACGAGTCTCTCATTCTACGGTCTATCTTTTCTAYATTCTTTCTGTATTAACCTGCATAATTTGGTCACATCCTTAAATAAGGTGGCTATAATGTCTGGTTTGTTCTTTTCAAAAATTTTAAATAGCATCCACAATGTAGAGTCCATAATGAATTGCAAGTTAAAATGAAATTGGTAGTACATTTGACTCAATCAGTATATTCTCACTGGGAACATCATTCACTGTTCCTTACCACTCAAAGGGGCTCACTAGTTGTTCCCTTTGAGTTGCTGGTTCATACTTCAGATATTAAAATTTAAGTAAGCAGTTTCTGGAACACTCCTGCCTTTCTTTATGAAACTATTCTTGGCCCTTCTAAACGATATGAATTTCATTTATATACGGTTGTCTCATGCACACATCTAGTCCAGACTCTTTTTTTTCCAATTTCAACTTAGATACTTAACTCTTTATTTGACATCTCACTTTTAACATTTCCCAGAACTGAATAGTATCCACCCTCTGCAGCCTCCTCCATTTTCTCCAAAATTTAATTTTGTCACTGACATGACTCCATACTTACTTGACTCCAGAKTCTTAATTTCTAAGACCTTGAAAGGTCTTATCTTTGTTAAGTAGGCTGATCATTAAGTAGTTCCATTTTTTTTTTACACATCAAGAGACACATCCTACTCTAATGGAAAGAATATGGCATTTTGCAAGTCACTATCCTCCTGCCTCAGCTTCCTGATTTCAGGAATTCTAAATATATTTCATGTCCAATTTCTTTTCTCCTTCTTGAACTCAAGAATTCTGATTACTTTGAGTTCACCTTWATATGACAAAGGCTTCAATAGTCATGGGAGAAGGATATGTAGGAAATAAAGTGCAATTGACATAAATGTCATGTTATACCAAATGAAACATGCACCAGCCATCTACTTATCACACACAGTTTGCAACTAGAAATAATCAGACCATAGAATATATCAATTTTTTAAAAGAGGTAGAAGATTTAGTTATTGATCATAGATGACAAAAACCAGGCTTGACTCCAGTCTTTATCTTAGAGTTGACATTCAATATGCCAGTAGTCTTGTTGGCTTTGCTTACAAAGTATGCGTGCAGTGTAACCAATATTTGTCAATTTCAGTGGTGTCAACTTGGTTTTGCATGTTCCACCTTTGGTTCTTTGCAGAATATCTCAACTTGCAGCTTTTGTCATGCTTCTCAATATATTTATGGTCTGTATCGAATACTTACACCATTCCAACATCTCTATTCCATTTATAAAAGAACTGAAGTATTTTCTAGGCATCCAGATCCACTGTTACATGTTGCATCTCTAGTATCACCCTTTCCTGTCTGTTTCTGCTCCAGGGACACTGGACATCTTCTGTCTAAAATATGGAATACTCCTATGGTATAAGATCATTTCACAGATATTCCCTTTACACAAAAGCCCTTCTCTAGTATCATCTAGCCAGCTCACCACTGCTTTCAAGTCTGCCCACCAATGTCTTGCCAGAGTGCCCCATTCAATACTGTCCTTCCCTAATTATATTGTCCTTTGACATCTGCTGCCTCCTACATGTAACACCCACTTAAAGCCAATATTATGGATTTTTGGTAGTTTTGTTACATGATGTATATTGGTGACAAAATAAGTAAATTAATCATAATCAATTTAATTACAAAATTTGGTAAATTTGTCTCGTCCTTTCTTCCACTACATGGGCTGAGCAGATACTTCTGAGGTGAAGCTGATTCCTTCCTGGGTCTGCCTTACTGACTAAAGGTCAGATATTACCTGTATTTCCAGTCCTCAKATATTATTATCAAATCAGAATCGCTGGGTGTGGGACTGGGAAAGATGAGCTAAGGCTCAAAGCCCTGGAGAGTCTGAAGGGACAGTATTGYTTTGCCTGTTCCTGGCACCAGGTTCCTGTCACTAGCTACAAGCCCCCATAGATTTGTGGCCATCAGTCATTTAAGGGCAACATCAAGACTCTCCACTTGTAGAGGATGTGACCATAGGCTCAAGACAGATTTCTATTTTAATGAGATACCTAAAGGCCTCGAGGGCTTAACCAATAAGCTTTCCTTCCCAGACAGTTCTCCCTGCAAAAGGTATTTTACCTCAGGCCCACCCACCCTGAGAAGTGSGTTATGGGCATTTATTGTCATGGCAGAAGGTGAATGTATGGTAGGAAGGGAAGATATGGGGCAAGAAAAGGGAGGGACAGTATGGATCAGAATATATTGTATAAAAAGCTTATTTCAATAAAAATAAAATATTAAAAATCATTTACTCCRTATCTACTAACTCGTATATTTGTTGTGTTGTGTTGATAAGTTCCTCTTGTTCAAATGAATCTAGAACTATGCTCTGTATATGATGGCTACATCCTGGCTTTATGCAGTTGTTATTT
>BDUI01005115.1:57422-71328 GCA_002335545.1 Apodemus speciosus
GTCACCACTAGTATATAAATGGGTAGYGTTTCTTCTTCGCTCTCTTTTTCCTTCCTTTCCTGCCTTCTTCCCGCCCGCTGCACCTTTCCCCATCCTAAATAAAGCCCCACGTGGAACTATTTGGTGTGGTGTGGTTCCTCACTGTGGCCTCACATCTCCGCCGCATCCCGCCGCATCCCCGCGGCCCGTGTGGCAGGCAGACAGGTGACTTGCCTGGGGTGCAGGTAGACAAACTGCATAGAAAAACCAACACTGGCATTCTCCATGTAGACCAGGCTGGCCTCTACATCACAGAAATCTACTTGTCTTTGCCTCCTGAACCCTAGGATTCAAGATTGTGTCACAATCTGGTTTGCATTTAATTTGTAACCTGTGAAAACAGAGTCAAACTTAAATCTATATTTATCTCCTAGTTCTTTGCAAGATTTGCTCATGGTGGACAAGCAACCTTTAGCTCTGTACTAATATAAGAAAGAAGAATGTCTCCAACCAACATCAGGATGGATCTCATGAAGTCATTAATGTTTTTTGCTAAGATTTCACCCCAATACATGATCTGATGGAAGTTTTCACTTCCAGCATATGACCTCTAAATGTCCCATAGTGAGCCCCCTCAAGGAGCCAGTGTAGCCCAGAATTCCATCATTTATGAATATCCAGTCCATTTCTCTTTTTGCTTACCATTCAGYTTCAAATTCTGTAGCTCAAAAAATTCCAAAAGCACCCTAGGTTTCCTGATGCAGAGAAGTCTAAGAGATTCTTAGCCACTCAGCATTCCCTACCCACTCCTCCYACCTCCCAGGGAGACATTGTACTCCCAGATCCTGCCTGAGCATTAGGCCTAAATAAGGTAACCCTCAATAGCTTCATCGCCTAGTGCTGGATGCCTCCAGGACACGACCTTTTCAGAAAGCTTCACACTTCTGCCAGACCASAGACTTTGTTCTCAGCCGGTTGGAGCCCATGGTGAATACATTTTTTCATCTCCTTCCTACAGCAGGAAAGTTCCAGCACAGTAGCAGCTCTCCATACCTTTTCTCTTTTGCAGCAGGAGGCCCTGGAAGTTTTTCTGCCGTTTGCATTTTACATTTCAATGGTCTTAACGGGGCCATTTGCAAACACAGGCTTGAGGAAAGCAGGTGACATCAGTGAAAGTCTTTACATTTATATATTAGACACCCTATGAAATAGGTAGCAAGGGAGTTGGTCCCCAGAGGGAAATTTGCATTAGTCAGTCCAGGAACATTCATCTAATCAAACTCTGAGGGGGTCGGAGGACGGCAGCTTCTCTCAATTACATATTCTTTCTGGTACCCTCTCAGGCCCTGAACCAACATTTTCTGACTTATTTTATCATTGTTTTCCGTTGTCTAAAAATCGAACAGCCCCTGAGGCTGGCACTGCCCAGTTAACAATTGTGTTGCCTTTGAGCACACGTGTGCTCCTTTGGTGAATCCAGATGTGGATTCTCTTTCCTTATTGTTGCTCTCCAGAGGGTAAGATCAGAGTGCTCTTCCCTTTTCTCTGTGTCACCAAGTGATGAAACAGTACGACCATTTAGAGAACGGCTTGCCTCTCTTGAAATCTCCATTGTTTCTATTGTCATAATTTTCACACTAGACAGGCAGAGAAAGCTTTGTTCTAATTTTAAAGGAGAGTACATTGGTAGCCACAAAGATTGGCCTATCCAAAGGTCCTCCTCTGGTTAAACATCAGGAGCAYGGGACCCCACAGCCCCTTTCATTCATTTATGGCGTTTTTATTGTAACATTCTGCTTCTCTGTCTCCTGATTGATTTGCCTGGCAAACTTTGGTCCCTGGATGAATGATAAGGACCAAAGAGCAAGTTATTAAAGAGCTGTGTGTCTGACTGACTAAGCTCAACAGAGCAGATGTTGAGTTGCTCCAGACACCTCCAGTGTCGTTAAGGAAACAGGGTCTCACATCTGGAGCCACCAGAAAAAATCATACATAACTGTATGACAATGGAATTGCTCATTGCAGTATGCTAGCTAATGTAGGATTTTTAAACAGTGAGAGATCATGCGGAAAATGGTTCAGAGTGTTTTAAGCTGTCTTGAAAGAAGGGGAATGCTTGCAAAAATCAGAGGCAATAGAGGTGGGCCAGAGCATAGGAACCTATGCAAGTGAGATTTATCTTGAAACTCCAGACTGGTCTGTAGTGGTACTTTTTGGGTTTTATTCACCRGATCATCCAGTGTGGGGGAAGGGAGTGGAGCCCCACGTGGCCATCTCTATGCTGCACTTCATCAACAGAGCCTTACTCTCCCTGGGGGATTCCACTGGATGAGATACAGCCTAAGTTCACGGGGCTCCAGGCTCCAGTCTTGCTAATCTGCTAAGGGAGCACTTGCTTGTGCTCTGTAAAGCCAGTTTGACAGCTTACAGTGATAGTTTATCTCCTCCCTCTTATTGTGCGAAGCAAGTTTGCAATGGGAAATAACCATTTCATAGTATGCATTTCCATTAGCAACATTATTTAGAACAACTATATGTTATGGCTTCAAAATATCAATCCTGTGGCCTTGTTGGGCATCAAAGGGAGGAGAGGCCCATGGCCCTGAGAGGACTCAGTGCCCCAGTAGAGGGGAATACCAGGACAGGGAAGCTGGAGTGGGTGGGCTGGTGAGCAGGGGGAGAGGGGGATGGGATAGGGGGTTTTCTGAGGGGAAACCAGGAAAGGGGATAACATTTGAAATATAAAGAAAGAAAATATCTAATTAAAAAATTTAAATAAATAAATAAATAAATAAATCCTGGTATTTTAATATGATATGAATTTAATATAAAGGATTCCTCTCCGTGGATATTTTCTAAAGTGAATTTGTAAGGAGGTGCAAGAATGTGTGCCCCRGGGAAGGGAGATGGCTCAGTGTTGAAAGTGCTTGCCACACAGGTATGAGGACAGGGGTTTGGATCCCCAGCAGAAAGGTCCACCTATAATCCCAGCATTCAGGACTTGGGTCCTAAAAGAAAGCTAATTAGCCAGACAAGCAGAACTGGATTTGGCCAATCCTGATTAGGTGCAGTAAGAGACCCTGCTTAATAAATAAAGGGAGAGTGAATGAGGAAGACACTTATCAGCGGTTTGGGACCTCCATAGCTTCATGTAGAGACGCGCATCAGAATTACATATACATGTGCGCATCCTCCCRTTCAGTGGTTCACTGAGAGCAGCGGTAGAGAGTTAATTCAAAAGACTGCTGTCTGAACTTCCATGCCCAAGTAGACAGGTCTCAGTGGCTTTGCCCATCTCTGTCAGGAGCGTCTCCCATCAAGCTCTAGTCTGCCCTCTAGTGGTTATCTTTTCTCTCACTCGAAATTCTTACCCTTTTTCTCCTTCCTTCTASACTGACCCTTTTTCATGGACCCTCTGTAAGGACAATTTAAAAAAAAAAAACCAGTTTCTTCCCTGAGATCTGCAGCTGCAGAAAGAAACAGCGTAGGCTCTTTTCAGATCCCAATATGACATCGCATTTCACTCTAAAATTTCTCACCACTCTAAATTGTCTGTTAAACTGTAGGTTTTATAGGACACCTTGAACAGCATTTTATAAGGCAGTTTGTAGGCACTGCTATTAAAATTAATTGAGTTATCATTAAAGGGGGAGTCTATGAAACAGAAGTCATCCTCCACATCTCTTGKTTCCAACATAGTTGATCACCTCTAGGCTTAGCATGTGTTTCAAAGCCCCAGTCCACGCTGGAACCGATGCTCTGAAGCAGAGCATGCTGCCTTTAGCACAGAACTCTGTATACATGCCTGACTTACTGAGATTTTTATATCCACAGTCTGTCTTAAATCCTAACAAGAAGTGTGAAAGACCACCTACATGGGAGTTTTTCTTCTAAACTCTGTTTTCTCTTATCTCATTAAAGACGAGGCAGTGTGGTTTCCAGACCTTTCTAAATTATACAGTACTATACAAATTGACATATGCCTTCTATACTAACCGGATTCTGGGATCCTTTTCCATGGTTACTTTATTTTATCTCAATTAATCACTCTGAGAGGTCATTCTAGGACAGAAGGTCTCAGCTCCAGGACACACCTGAGTCGAGGATGCAGAGGGTAAGTTAGCAACATGGAGGATCTCCTGGATACCCAGAAAGACAAGACTGCCTAAGGGATGCCCAGGGAGAGTAGCTGGACAGAAGGAACAAAGACCAAACACCAGCCTTGAAGTTTCTTAATGAACAAGTTACAGTTCCCAAATCTTTATTGGTAGCTTAAATTGCACTTTTCTTCCTGAGTCTTCTTTGTATAATAGAATCGCTTTTCCGATTATCCGTAAGACTTAAAAGCAAACTGCTTCTAGAACACATATCCTGGTTTAAAGACTACTCAGTGTCTCTCCACCTTCTTCACTCAGTGAATAGGGCCTATCAGGAGCCCCACACACTAGCATCTCTCTGGGTCCTGACCCTGCTCTACAATTCAGCCAGATGTAAATGTGCAGAATTGACCAAGGAGGGACCTCAAACATTATCAGGCACTATTAACTTGTTTAGGTTTATTTTTTGTTTTTTTTTYYKKTKKTKKTTKKTTKKTTTTTTTTTGCCACAAAGATTATGGGTTGTGGGGAGTCAACTATAATGCTACAGAAATAAGTTTGATTCCTAAGCTGAATTCATTTATCACTCATATTAACCCTATACCTGCACCCTCATTGAGGGCTGCCTGCCTAGAATCTCCCCTCTTATTGAAGTTCATCACAAGGACAGCTATTGTAATCTCTTTATGGGCTCCTCTAATGAATGTACTGGACCAAACACCATGACATTTACCTTGCTTATTTCTTTGGAACTCCAGCTGGTCCCATCAGGGAAAATGTGATATGGTCTCTTGCAGGAACTGCCCAGCTAGCAATCTCTGATTAACTCTGGGCACAGAGAAAATGAAGCAAGTAACACAGTATGTCAGCCATGTCCCTCGGAGATGCCACTACATCAGGGTTACTACCCCTCCTAACTCCTGGGGCCAGTCACACAGAGATCGACGGAATCAGAAACTTTGATGGCATTGCTCCTAGAATTTGTATTTACTGTACAAAGCCACCACATGATCCTTATAGACAATGAAATTGGCAAGCCACTCCCCTAACTGATAAGAACACTACCACTTATGGTATCTAAATGATTTGAAAGCACAGGTTTCAATGGAGGTATCAGAGGAAGCACCAGCGTGCCTTTTTACTAAAAGCCCCTCTTCCCAGGTGAGCTTTGTAGGAACAGCCTTGAAATGCCAAAATGAAAAAGCGAAAGTGCCATTAGGCCCCATTTAGTAACTGCGGAATTACTGGGTATTTCTTTTTTTTTCAAGCCATTGAGTACAAATTATATTTTCTAACATGTCAGCATTTTTCTAATTCAAATTTCCAGTAGGAATCTGTGTTGCTGTGGATACTGGATAAACTCCATGCCCAGAAGCTAAATTTTTTGGATGCAACAACACATTTACAGAATTCTCATATATTCACCAAGGGATGGAAGTGCCATTTCAAAGAATTGAATCTTGGAGCTCTCGTGCAACTGAAAATTATATGGACCGATGACCTCCTTTTAAATTAGAAGCCTTGAAGTGGCTTTCCTCCTTCTGCCTCAGACTTTGTTTCTAAATTCCTCACAGTCTATGGTTTTCTAACCCCCTTCCTGTCTAATGCCACAGCCTGAGCCTCAGATAATCTGGCCTTTCCTCCAGGCTGTTTCAGCACCTGTCTTAATCTCTTTAAAGCTTATAGCACACCTGCCTGAGATTGCGCTCTCTCTCTCTCTCTCTCTCTCTCTCTCTCTCTCTCTCTCTCCCCTCTCTCTCTCGTGAGAAAGAATATGTATGTAGATTATATATGTGTATACATACATATATATGTACAAAAATACTATATATCTGTGTGTGTGGCACATACRCAGACATATATATTTATGTCCTTGGAAACAAACTGAATCTTGTTACTTCTTATACCTTGTAAGCAGTAAATAATCCATAATGGTAAATGATTAATATTGTGATCTTGACAGGATCCAGCATCACGGAAGAGACAACCTTCTCGGTGCATCCTAGAGGGATTAGCTAGATTATATTCATTTTCATATGAGATTGACCCCAAATTCAGGTGGTTCTGTTCCATGGCACTCCTGAAACAGAAGCAGAAATTTAACGGAGTCCAAGTATATCTCACCCCTCGCTTCCTGACTTCAGACAGGGAGCAGCTGGGTCCCCAAGCTCCTCACATCATGGCCAGGACGAACTACACCCTTAAATCCTGAGTCCAAATAAACACTTTCTTGATTACAATGCTTTTATTGGGATAGCTCATCACAGTAACAGGAAAAGAAACTGATTCAATGAGCACATAGTACACAATAATAAAAAGGTACTTATTATGAAGCATGCTGGGAGCTGCAGCCATTTCTTTACACCTAGCTTTCTTTTGAGACCCAATTTATGAATCATCTCACTTAATTTTCTCTTAACAAGACCCAGAATCAAGTATTTTTCTTTTTTCTTTTTCTTTTTAGAGGTGATATCTCCTACACAGAGGCCAAGCAAGCTGCCTTTGATTGCATGAGAGGAACGGGAGAGAGCCTTGAAGTCATCATTGGAGCAGGAAGATCTGACTCTAATGGCTCTGATAATAGCACTGCGCATACTACTCCTCACACTGGCCCATGTCCATGTTTAATCAACATATTTAATACATGCATGCTAATTCACATGAACAGAAACACACCAAGTCAAGAAAATTCCTAGCTTGAATATTCCATGTATACTTCTACCAGCCCAAGCAGGACCTCTTGGGTTCCTTTAGCCTTCTCAGAGGTCCTCTCCCTGTGATGCCGCATAAGACCAAAGCCATAGAACTTGAAATAGGAACTGAGTGCTCAAGGAATAACTTTCTTTTCTAAGTTAGAGGAACTTAAATTTACATATGGCCCCAGAATAACGGATGCCAGTACTATTGCAATAATGAATATAATTTTAATATCTCAGTGGACATTTTATGACATTCCTGTCTGTGAGGCTGAGATGCATGAAATCAGCCAATCAATAAGTTTTAAGAGTACAAAAAGCACATGTTTACCTTGGTACCCCTCTATTCACTAATTTAGAAGGAAAAGTCTACGAGATATCCCTACAGAATGCCTAGTCTTTCTTAGAATATTATAAGCCAGTAAATGTATAGAGAGGCAGGAAACTAATATAAAATGTAAGTGTGTGTTTGCAGGATCTATACTAGTGATCAAAGTTCAATGCCTTAATCCCAGGCCACTGATAACTATTCATCTGTAAGGATTTTTGTTGTATTTATTTGATTTTTTTCTGGCTACTAGATCCCCTCTGTAGCTTTTGCTTAAGCCTCTATCTAGGCTGTTATCCAGTGTTATTGCTTCTCATCCTCCAATCTCCTCCATCCATCTTAGCACCAAGTAGGTAGTGTCTGGTAAATTAAGCCCATTGATCAAACTCCGGGCTCATCCAATTTCTCTGTGACCCTCTAAAGGCTAAATCACATTTACATCTGTCTGGTAGCTTTCAGTAGCTCCTGCCTCATTAGAGAAATACTTCCACAGTGGCCCACCGCAGCCTGCGCCAGTGCAACCTCACCCACCAGCCACATTCCATTTCACCAACCTGCTCTTCTTGCCCAGGTTTAGTAGCAACAAGGTCGTACTCTGACACGTTCAAGCTTCATCCAATCCTCTTCCTCATATCCCGGACAGTAAAACATCACAATGTTGGCAATTGGGCAAAATCTGGTCAATTATTTGACTTGTAAATATCAGCAAAAACGCCTTCCTGTCACC
This sequence comes from Apodemus speciosus, assembly GCA_002335545.1. Taxonomy (NCBI): domain Eukaryota; kingdom Metazoa; phylum Chordata; class Mammalia; order Rodentia; family Muridae; genus Apodemus; species Apodemus speciosus. Next base: position 65,250 of record BDUI01005115.1, read on the forward strand.
CCTTTCTTTCATTTTTAACCTGATCTCTCAGATAGTCACCAAAGGAGTGTTTACTATTTCCATGCTAATTAATTTGAACAACAACAACAAAAATTGTCAAGAAAATTCTTAGCTTGAATGTTCCGTGTGTACCTCTACCAGCCCAAGTAGTACTTCTTAGTTTAAAGTCTTTTCAAAGGCCCTGCTAGGTCTCTAAAGTCAAAATCTACAGTCTTTCATTTCTTTTTTTACCTATGCCCTTTGTTATGTGACACTGTGGCCTCTCTGATTAACGAGTGACATTTATTTGCACCCCCCCACACACAACACACTTTGATTATATTCCAGCATTACATTTGCTTTTGAAATCTATCCCAGGAGAATGTAAGGCTTGCTGGTTCTCTATAAGACTTCCCTAGTCTTGTTCGGCTTGTTGTCTTAGTAGGATATCACAAAAGTAAGGACAAGATTGGCTTCAGTGACTGGAGGGCTTAGTGACACATATCCCATTGTCTGTCCAACAGACAGGGTAATTCCCCAGAAAAGAACATTACCCATTTCACCTGAACATATGAAGGTCAACTGGAGCCCAGAACTGAAGCCAGCATAAACGTCAAAGCAAATACATTGATGGCTCTTAAGTCCACAAAGGCTCAAAGAGACTTGCTCCATTTTAGTTCCCTAAGAGATACAAGCTCCAAATTCTAACACCTAATTACTATAATGACCACCTCTAGAAACTACAAGTGGGACCTCAGAGGCCTAACTGCAGGCTCCAACCCTCTAACAGGCTCCCAACCACCCTCTGCTACTGGGCAATTAAACAGACTCCAGAAACTCACACTGCTTTTACTACCGCTGATACTCTCCAGGTTTGTTCAAACTTGAGAGTTTTAATCTCATGTTAATATATCTGCGAGCATTCAGGCAATTTGTTTGGATATAATTATGGCCATCTCCTAGGAAATTACTGACACCTAGGTTATTACATATTCACCTTGGAGACACGGCATCCGGGGCTTTTTGTTCAATCAACTGTTCCCTTGCCAGAAACCAACACTCAATACACTATGGTGCATTTTGCTTAAATTCTCCTGCCTTCCAGGCGCAGTTCTTGCCAGAAGCCCCCAGCACAAAACAGAACTCTCAAGAATGAAAAGGAAAGGCTATGTCTGGGGGCATGCTATAGCGGCCTCTCAGACCAAGAAGGACAACACTGGCCTGAATTCCAGGTTTCATTTCTCTTTTATCTATGTGTCTTAAGAAAATGTGGCTGTTTTGCTTCCATTGAATGACTTGCTTCCTAGAAGAATAGACAGCATATACAATTTCCAAGAATTAGAAATCTTCAGTCTCTGGGGTCTTTGTAGAAATTTCTATACTATTTCTATTTCCTCTTCTCCCTTTCCCTTTGAAGAATAGTGATTTGTGGTCATGATAAAGTGGATAATGTGCAAAAAAATACCCTTGTAGCTTCAAGCAGTGGCATACCAAGGGCAGAGCAAAGGAGTCATGACTCCACCAGCACAAGTAATAAAGAGGAACACTGTCTGTAGAGAATTAAAACAATAAGAACATAGACCAAAAAGATCAGTCTGCTTTTCATTGCTGCCATAACCCATCATTCCAAGCCAATGTCAGAGCTAAGATGTCCCTTTCCATTGGGGTCCTGTCACTATATCATCTTGACTCATAGTTCCTCTTACACACACACAAACACACACACACACACACACACACACACACACACACATTGTAAGCTGATATGTTAACATTGGGAACCAAACCCAGGTCCTTTTCAAGAACATCAAGGTTCATAACCACTGAGTCATCTCTCTATGCATTTGCATTGTTAAATCTCCAAAGATCTCTTGGGAAAAAAAGCCCTGGTCTCTAATGCTATGGAGAGATAAGACCACAAGTAAGTCAAAAATGGGATTGGAAGAATGCACCTAGTACTTCATTTCATAGACAATTTAACACCATCTCTGTCAATGAAATAAGTGCTTAGATTTATTTAATGATGTCACCACCCTAGCCAAATGTCACAATTTCATATTAAGACATTATGAATGTGCTCCCTCCACATGTCTGCACTTTGTAATTGTATGACATGTGAAATACTTTTTGCCACAGAGTCCATTAATCTGACAGTTCAGGACTCTTTTACCTTTCCATAGGGAATAGAAGCCAAGTGAAATTATACACAGTTCCTTAGTGGTTCCAATGCTTTGACGTGACCAACCACACTACAAAGTAGTCTCTGCATCCAAGCCTGCTACATGGACTTCAGAACCTACTAAAGTGTCCCTTGCTGTGTGAAGTCCCCCACACTTCTTTTTCTCCCACCACCTTCCTGTCTGTTCCCTCATCTGAGCTCCCTCAACACTTTGAAGCATTTACTGGACACCTTTCAAACATTATGCTAAGTGAAATAAGCCAGTCACAGGAGGACTGATGCTACATCATCTCACTTACTCATGGAGCTTTGAAAAGTCCTCTTTGGAACAGAGTGGTGGTCATAGAGCAGAGAGAGAACAGAAATGGAGACAGTTTGATCAAAGCATAAAGCTTCTATTAGAAAGGAAGAATAATTTTCAGCGACCAGCTTCCCTGCATGGTGACCACAATTAATCACAATGTATTCTCTATCTCAAAATTGCTAAACAAAGACATTTTCTCACAACTTCAACAAAAGGATACGCCGAAGGAGATGATAGATATGTTAATTAGCTTGATTGAATTTTTCTACAGTGACAACATAGATCAAAACATCACAATGTACCTGATAAATATGCAGCCATTATTTGCTAATTGAAATTTTTTTTGAAAATAGGAAACTGAAAGTATGGCTGTGGATCTTTTCAATGCTAGACTGTTTGTCTAGCATGTATGAAGCCTTGAGGTKYATCTTCAGCACTRAACGAAGCAGATATGTTAGTGGATGTATTTGATTCCAGYTCTCAGAAGGAGGAGTTCAAAGTCAGTTACATGGTGAATAAGTTTGTGGACATCCTGAGCAATATAATACCTCACTCTATTTTTTAAATTTTAATATTAATTTTTTTATTTTATATTTACATGAGTACAGCTATCTTCAGGCACACACTAAAAGAGAGCATCAGATCCTATTACAGATAGTTGTGAGCTACCATGTGGTTGCTAGAAATTCAACTCAGGACCTCTGGAAGAGCAGTCAGTGCTCTTAACCCACAGGGCCATCTCTCCAGCCCTAATACCATGCTCTAAACAAACAARCAAATAAATAAATAGAAAATATTGTCTAATAGTTTTCAGTAATTTATTCAAGTCAGTGTCTCGATTCAGAATATAATCTACCTGACTACAGAGACCACATCCTATGCATACAAACACACCACCAAGCTGGTCACAGAARTTATCAGCCCCAGCAATTTAGTGCTAAAAATTTGTGAATGTCTTATTGATAATGCCTAATTATTCTTATAAATGTTAAAAAATACTGGATTCTGGGAAAACTGTTTCAAATGTCTACTTACATTTTTACTTACTTTCTCTATAGTATCAAACACAAAATGAGAATACACTTCTAGCTCCTGTCTTTCCTTGGTTCATGCATAAGCCCTCAATGGATAGAAGGCATGACTCTTGATAGACACCCCTCCCAAGTATGTATGAATTATGGTTACACATGCAGCAAGGACTGCACAGGGTTTCCCTAAGAACATTTTACCACTTACCAAATTTACCTGTGCAGACAACTGACTTGCCCCAAATAAGATCCAGGCACTCACTATGTTCACTATCATCTCTCCTTAAGTTTCACAAACCGAGGCATCCCTACTACATTTATGGAATCTAGGCCAATGTACCAAGTTTTCTTGGGGTTTCTTTTTTGTTTATTTACTGAAAGTTAAAACAAAACTGCAACTTCTGGCTTGCTGGACGCTCAGGACCCAGTGGTAGAATGAAGTACCTCTTAATTCTGCTCAATTGCTCCAGTGTCCATGAGAGCTTTAGTCCCAGGAGGGCACTAGAAAGGAAATCATTCCTGAGATTGGCTTCAAGTGAGCTAACTGCCAATTACTATTTACCGAGAGGTGTCTGGTTGGATGGGAATGCATTCCAGCAAGAACTGTTTTTTCATGTCTAAAAATAGAACAAAAGTGGATGAGCTCTTTCCGTCTTATGGTCCTGAAATCCCGAGAACATCAAAGCCCCAAATATGGTGACCTCAGCAGGTCTGTATCGGGAATTGGGGAATTTTAAAGTACTCATTTTATACCAATGAAATACATATTTTGGTTATATTCAATAACCAAATTAGCAGAAAACTCTCCTTCTGCTTCTAGGTAAAGTTGAGTAAACCATGATGAATAGTTACTTCCACTTCAGCTACAAGGCAAGGCTATACCAGTGTTTTAGTTGGGGGGGTCTATTTCTATGAAACTTGTATGACCATGGCAACTCTTATAAGGAAAACATTAATTGGGACTGGCTTACAGTTCTAGTGGCTTAGTCCATTGTCATCATGGCAGGACATGGTGGTATGTAGGCAGACATGATGCAGGAGAAGGAGCGGAGAGTTCTACATCTTGATCCACAGGCAACAGAAGGAAACTGTGCGCTACACTGGGCATAGCTTACACATAGGAGACATCAAAGCCTACCTCCACAATGACATACTTCCTCAACAAGGACACACCTACTCAAACAAGGCCACACCTTCTAATAGTGCTACTCCCTGTGGACCTACCATTCAAACACGTGAGTCTATGAGGGCCATTCCTAGTCAGACCGCCACAACCAGCGAGAGTGAAAACGAGTAATTTTCAGTTCAACACATTGAATACTTGAGGACACAAAGAAGACTAAATAGCCAAGCCTCTCCTGGGAAACAATGCATAGATGGTCCCTCCACCCCAAGAGGATCAGCAAGAGGAAGAAGACTTTATTGTCATCAGAATGAAAGAGCAGCAAACTATCCACTTTCAAAGTGTTCTGTGAGACTTTCTTGCCTAGTCTTAGTTCTGAGACACCTGTGAGTGAGTGTGTTCCTTCCTGCTAACACAGCAAGACAAAAACAGAAGATTAAATTATATGTATAACCTCAAGTCACAAAAGATTTAATATGTAGGATATTGAAACYACAGAAGAAAAAAATCATAGATTTGGTTTTATCAACATAAAAACTGTTGCCTTTTGAAGGACATTCATAAGGAAATGAACAAGCAATGTCAATTTCCTCCAATATTGGATGAAATATTACATGAACATTATACAAGTCCAAAAAAAGAGCCTGTGGATAAACTATATAAGCCATTCCTACAAATAAACATTCAAAAGTGCCATGAAAATTAGGCAGAGAACTTGAACACGTTTCATGAATTACTGGACACACAAATTGAGAATAAAAGTGAAGAGATGCTGATTGCCAGTAGTCATCAGGAAACACAAATGTTTAAAGTGAGATGCCTGAAGATGGAGCTGGAGCTTAAGAGTAGAACTGGTGAGGGTTCTGAGTTCAATTCCTACCACAAACATTAATCAATGAAAGCAACTGAGATGAAAGTAGGATATTATTCTTCAACTGTTAGAATCASGGACACAAGTAAATAAACACAGAAAAGGAGAGTTATGAATGGAGATGAGGATTTAGAGCAAATAAACTCTTATATTTGTAGGAATAATACAAAATTGATTAAAAACAACATCGAAGACCTATTGGCTAACTTAAGGAAAAGTTAAACATGTATTTATCCTGTTGTATGGCATTAATATCTCTAGATTTTACCCCCGAAAAGCACAAAAATATATGTCCATGAAATACTTTGTAACAGTATTTTATTCATGATACTCAAATGCTAGAAAAATACTCAAGGTCTCTCAACAGGAAAAATGGCAAATAACTCTAGTATGTTTGTATAATAGAATATTATAGAATACAAGAAAGGACCGAAATACTTATATGTCAATATAAAAGAATTTTTTAAAAAAAGCATTACAACAACAACAAAAAAGAAGTCAAGGTCTACAGGTAGAAGCTATACTGTACAAGTATGTTTCAATGAAATCAAAAGATGGGCAGCATTCTGTCCACAGAAACCAGAACACTCTGGTT
>BDUI01005116.1:37790-52250 GCA_002335545.1 Apodemus speciosus
GTCACTCTGGGATCCTCCATGAGAGTCTTTGGTTTTAATTTCCTGACTTGGATGACAGTCTTGAGATTTGATGTTACATCAGAATAGAAGGCCATGAGGTTCATATGGCTGATTTCATGTAAACATGAGCTAGCGTCCCAATTCTGACYRCTGAAAACCTATCTCCTGCCGCTTGCCWTTCAGGGCTKCTGATGCTCTATTGCTGAGCTCTGGTGTATTCTGAAGCTACGCCCAGAGAACTGGATGTCTCATTCTCTTTAGAATGCACTGCATACTCATTCCAAATCAATTTACTTAGAAAATGATGCRTTTCTGGATGGSCTGAGCATTCATCGATGAGCAATCATCTCAAGCTGACTTGTTTCTATACAAGTTTCCCTTCACACYGGTTCTTGCCATAGTCCTAWGYGGTTCCCAGATCTTTGTAGATWCCATTCCCCTCTGCATGGGATATGCCTTCCAGAGTTCTTAAGGRGCCCAGAAATTAYCTTAAACCATTACACAATGTCATCTTGCTCAATCCCAAGTAAGACCCCTTTCCTCCAAGAATTGTGTATGGTGTTTGATTATATTCACTTCTCTTCCAGCTCCCTTTGTGCCCACCACTCCTGTCCTACCCACAGCTCTGGKCCCTCCTTTGACACCCTCCCTCCTTTCAGCCTGTCTAGTGTTGCTTTGTATATGTTCCATCACTTCCCCATTCTCCGGTTTGCTCTCCTAGACTGTCACTCCATTAGTGACAGAGATCATTTTCTGTTCTGAGACAATTTTCCTGCTTTCCATTGTATCCCATGACCTGCATGAAAATTAAAATAAAACCTGAGAGCTTGTCTTAAGAAATTGGCAGTTGTGAATATCAGCAAAATGTTTCTGTGCAATCATAGGATTGTAGGAAACTATTTTTAAAAAACAGGTAAAATGGTTATGACAGAAAATGAAAACAGTGAGATGAAAGCTATTTCGTAGTGCCTGAAAATAAGGTGGACACAGGGAGGGCAGTGAACTTGCGGCCCCCAGGACCCTGTGAGCTGCAGGATCACATGTGAACAAGAAGAGTACACCCAGTGTTGAGCTTTTCTTCCCCGTCGTCCACCCTCTGGTGTCTGCCCCTGCTCCTTTTAGTAACCATCTTTCTCTGTTTATATTGCTCTCACTGTCCCACAAGATGGGTGGTTGTGACACCAGCTGTGTCTTACAGGGAATGGTTTACTCCAACACTCATTATTTATACATTTTTGTGTGTGTGCTAGCATTTCCGGGCTCTAATACTCTGTCATTTTGGCTCATCATCTCTTTCCTCCTGCACATTATTTCTGCCAAGTCCCTATCAGGGTCCCCACTGCAGGTACCAGATCTGTGCAGATGATTTTCCCTCTGCTTAGGATGTACCTCACTGCACAGCAAGATAAAATCCGTCAGAGTTTTTAACAGCTATCTATTTGAGCTGTATAAAGTCTGAATTTCAGGTGTCATCTTTAAGTAAATGACAGCTTGAGTGGACACAGCCCTCTCCTCTCATTCCTTTTTTATTCTTTAAAAACTGTGAGAAAAGAACTCCTTATCTTCTGACAGTGTGTGGGCACATTAGAAATGTTTCTAGGTAATCCATCCTGAAGCGATAATGCATAGCTGGAGAAATGTAAAGAGATGTTACAAGCCAAATGTATTAGATAGCGTTTCCATTGTTGTGAAGAGACACCATGACCAAGGCAATTAATAAAGGACATTTAATTGGGGCTGGTTTACAGGTTCAGAGAGGTTCAGTCCATTATCATCAATGCAGAAAGCATGGCAGTGTCCAGGCAGGCATGACACTGGAAGAGCCAAGAGTTCTACACCTTATTTTGAAGGCAAACAGGAGAAGACTGGCTTCCAGGCAGCTAGGAGGAGTGTCTCACAGCCTAATCCCACAGTGATATGTTTCTTTCAACAAGACCCATTTCCTAATGGTGCCACTCCCTGGGCCAAGCATATTCAAACCACGACACCATGTACTCTCAGGGGCTTAAGAAATAGCTCATTGTTTAAGAGCGCTGTTCTTACAGAGGACCAGGGTCTGATTTCCCAGCACCCACATAGAAGCTTACAACCACCTGTAACTCCAGTTCCAGGGAGACAGGGGCCCTCTTCTTGCCTCTGTGAGCACTGGCATAAACATGCTATGCTTACATATGAAGAATACTCTTGCACATAAAGTAAAAGTAAATAAATATTAAAAGCAAAACAAAACATGCATTATCCCCATCCTACTCCCCACCCAGCTGGTCTCCTCCTCAGTTTATCACAGATAATGGTTATTCTCATATCTAGTCAATGTACATAACCATTGAGGAATGTTTCATATGCAAGCATCTCAGTCACTGTTCTATTGCTGTGAAGAGACACCATGACTAAGACAACTCTTATCAGAAGCTTGGTCCATTATCATCATGGCAGAGAGCATGGTGACAGGCAGGTGTGACATGGGCTGCTGGAACCTCAAGGCCACCCCCAGTTAGCACACTTCCTCCAACAAGCCCACACCTGCCAATCTTTCCTAGGTAGTGCCACTTCTCCATGACTAAGCATTCAAATATGTGAGCCTATGGGGGCCATTCTTATTCAAACCCCACAAAAAGGAATGTAAATGGAAAGACTTATCTCCTCCCAAGGCATAAATGAGCAGGAACAGAAAAAAGGAAAACACAATTTTTAGCTTGGTTATAATGAAAGTCGAGCATGACTGATTCCCCCAAAAGTAGATGAGCTCTTGGTTAAACCAAAGACTAATAAGAAAGCATGGTGCATATAAGAAAATCTAAAAATGTCTAACTCCTACTTGCCAGGAAAGCCACTCTGAAGTGATGCTGGACTAAGAGACATRAATCAATGGCTGTATTGCATGTGTTATTTATAGAACATCTGAAAGTAGTTATGGGTAGTGGGAAAACATGCTAATCTCTTCCAAATCATTCTAGAACAAACAAACTTTAAAAGAAGTTGTGCTGTTCATACATGAGAAAGCTAAAGTATCAAAGGGGCCTCACTGAAAGATGCTCTTTAAAAGTGTCACTGAGATGATAGATCCAGTGTTGCTGTGACCCTCATGATATCCACACTAAAGGGGAGGGAAGATTTTTAAACATAGTTCCTTGTCCCTTTAGAAGGTAGTAACGGTATAGGAAACAGCTTGTATTTCTGCTGGGTGATGGGAAGAAGCATTTCAAATATAAAGTTAAAAGCTGGTATGTGTCCTGGGGGTAGAGTTATAGGATACCTCAGGGGTTGGTGAGATGCTCTTGATGCCAAGACTGATGACCTGAGTTCCATTTCTAGAATGTACATTGTGGAAGGAGAGAACTGATTCYCCAAAGCAGTGCTCTGACCTCCACTTGCATGCCATAGAATTTAAGCCCTACACATACAAATGTATACACTCACATCAATCAATCAATAAATCACTGTGAACATTTGCTAAAAAATAAATCTGGCCAGGTGGAGGTTATATGGCAGGAGAGAAGTGCTGAGATTATAGGATTTTTGACAGTTTTCTTAATTCTTTTTTGTAATTTTCATAAAATAAAAACATCAGCGATTATAGTCAATATATAAGCTATATATTTAAGAGTTTTTCTGTCCTAATCTTTCTTTCTGAAACTATTAATGGTAACAACTTGTTCATGCCTTTTCACAATTTCTTTTGTGAATAAACAAACTAGACACACATATTCAAGACTTTTTCACTTGTATTTTTGGTTTTCTTAGATCTGAATAATACATAACTGTGAAAGATGCTTTTCTCATTTAACAATRTATAGATAATAGAGATAGTTTCTTCCTATATTTTAAAGGTGGGTAATAGTTCACTGAATGGGTGTGTCACAACTGAATTAATGATGTACCTTCTCACTTGACACTAAGTTTCCTTCTGAGTTTTTCTTTCCTATTTTATGAACAATAAATATCCTGCGGCAAACATCCTATGTACAAGAAATTGTCATTCAAACCACCACAGCAAGCGAAGGAACAAGTATCCTTGTCACTGATGGAGTGGAGGGGGTATCCACAATGTTTCTTTGTATCCTTACCCAGGTGCAGGCTGAAATGCCTCTTTTTCCATTCCTGCTGTTGTGTGTATGGTGGCCTTGTGATTTGACTTTAGTGAGTGGAACTGTACAGTGATGACATGCATCTCCGAGGCTGAAGACTTCGAATGTTGCTATCCAGTTTTGCATCCCTTTCCTCCATCACAAGGATTGGTACCATTCCATACATGAGGGCTTCATAAGGCTGAGCCTCCTAGTGAGCGTGTCATAAATTAGAGCCCCAATCATTTCCCAGCAAACATGGGATGGGTTCATTATCATTAAGTAAGGCATGACCTTTGCTTTAAGCCAGTGACCTTTCAGGGTCATTTGTTACTGCAGCATGACTTAGCCTGCTCTCACTGACATGTTTTCTTAGCCAAGCTAAGATAGACAGTGGTATTAGATCTTGGTGGATCAAGATAGATTGGAATTCAGGAAACCATGAGGGTGTATAGTGAGGATTTCTTTCAAGGTTACTAAGGGGCTATCAGAACCCAGTTCTGCCAATTAAACAAATAAATGCTCTTTGGGAGAATCTAAGAATAATTTTGGAATACTTTAAAAATAAATGTAGAAAAATTAACTCCATAAATAATGACAAAACCAAGATGTATACTGCAGAATTATTTTACATAGATTAAGATTTGATGCATCTCATTGTGCATTAAAGATATAAGAAAATCACACAATAAATTCTGTGTTTGCTTATAGGCAAACGTTTGGGTCTTATGATAAAAATCCATTTTCTTTTTATTAGTTATGATAATTCTGTCAGCATCTATATACATCTATATATACTCACTACTTTCCTCTGTCCTGACTATCTTGGAGGGAATTGAGTGTGCTCAAGTAAAAAGCCTCTCCCCTCTGGAAGTGCACCACCATCTTAAGCCACCTAGATTGTAGATCAAAGAAACAATTCAGACATGTGTATTGAAAGATCTGGAGAACTTAGACAATGTAGGGTGGCTGAACTCAGCAAAGATACTGTGACTGCTTGTGGCCAAGACAATTTAAGTTTGCTTGTTGTCTTAGTTAGGGTTTCTATTGCTGTGAAAAGACACCATGAGTACAGCAACTCTTATAGGAAACATTTAATGGGGYCGTTTTACAGTTCAGAAGTTTAGTCCGTTGTCATCATGGCCGGAAGAACGGCAGCAGGAAGGCAGGCATGGTGCTGGAGAGGTATAGATGCATCTGTATCTGGATTGGCAGGTGACAGGAAGAAAGAGTGACACTGGGCCCGGCCTGAGCATATGAAACCTCAAAGCACACACCCACTGACACACTTCCTCCAGCAAAGTCACGTCTACTCCAACAAGGCTACACTTCCTAATGCCACTCCATAAGCACTCAAATATGAGTCTTTGGGAGCCATTCTTATTCAAACCACCACACTTGTATAGAAATGCCCACCAGAAAAACTATGACAGCCATAGATCAGGGGAAAGAGTATGCCTGTGTGTATGTGTGTGTGTGTGTGTGTGTGTGTGTGTGTGTGTGTGTACACACATGCGTGGCACATTTCACTGAGGATGATCCTAAGATCAATAATCACATATCATAAAAATCTACAAATACTTTAAGAATGACTCAACAATAATTTCACAATCTCAAATTAAGAAACAAAGATACCCCCTTTGACAATGAGGAAGGAGACACCTTATTGGCGGCGTTGTACTTCTATCAATCAGGGACAGAGCAGATGGCAGTCCTTTGCTCATCCTGGCATGATGCCTGACTTGGTGGCCAAAGATGTCTTATGCCCAGGACTCATAAAGACCGAATCAAATCAAATCTAGGCAGTGCAGCACAGGAGGAGGAAGAGAGACAGAGACTTGCGGACCACTTTGCCACCCACAGACCTATCCTCCAGCGCACAGCACAGGTGGGCCAGACACCCACTTGCCACCATGCCACACAGAGCAGATGGGGATGTCACCCAGGGGCATGACAGCCACATGGTCAGCCTGCAGGAGGAGCCACCACAATGTTCAAGTGTGTGGTGGTCAGTTGGGAGAGAAAGAGAGTGGAACAGCTTGAGCATTACGAAGAGAGATGGAACTGGAGACTCAAGAGTGGAGAGGAGGAGACCGTTGTGAGTAGCCAGTCCCTACCACCTGGGGCTATGGTGAGGTCCCAGGCCAAGCTGCTGCTGAGGGCCATGTCTGAGTCTGTGGCTACACAGTGGCAGGGGTTGGTGTCCATGGCTCATATTACTACTAGAGAACATGGGAATGTCCCTGGTCAGGGCAGCCACTGCGGACTATTTGGATGTCCATGGGCTGTGCATAACTAGCCCCACTACTCACTGGATGCAGTGTCCTGAGAGYTGGCTCCATCTCTCACCAGCAGCAGCACTTGGGAGGATGGGCCTGGCATCTTACCCAGGCAGCACATTGGAGCTAGTCCTGGTGGTAGGTTTGTGGGTGAGCAAGACTGGGGGTATGACTGTGGGAGAGTTGACCCCACCATTCATCTGAAGTTGGGTGGCATGGGTGTAGAGGTGATACCCACCCCCCTGGCTACCTGCCCCTTACTACCTGCCATCTCTGGTATGAGTTCGGGAGAGCTAGCCCTGCCCCTCACCAGCTGCCGCATTCAGGAGAGTGGGCCCTGCACCTTGCCTGGACAGAAGAGCTGTACCTGGTCAGAGGTGGGTTGTAGATGAGCCAGCCCTAAGGGCAAGAGTCTTAGAGAACTGGCCCTGGGGATCATGAGAGTGGAAGAGCTGGCCTTGCCCCTCATTGGCTACAGCATTCTGGAGAGCAGGTTCTGTACCTCACCTAAGCAGGACAGTAGAGCTGGCCTTGGCAGCTGGAGGGTTTGGGCACAGGTGAGCCAGCCCCAAGGGTGTGAGAGCCGGAGAGCTGGCCCAGCCCCTCACAGGCTGCAGCACTTGGGAAAGTGGGCCTCCCTTGACTGGGCAGCACAGTGGAGCTGGCTGTGGAGGTGTGGGTGCAGGTAAGTCAGCTCAGAAGGTACAAGAGCAGGAGAGCTGCCCCTGCCTCCTGCCAATGGCAGCATTAGGTGGCCTAGCTGGAACAATGATAGAGGGCTTGCCCTGGTGGTGTGGATAAAGGAGAGCTGGTGGGCTGACCAGCTCAGCTACCACCCAGGCCCAGACCCAGGGCTCTGAATTGGCCCACCTCCAAATCTGCATCATCTGTGAATGTTTGAGACATGGACCTGCAGTTCCAAAACTGCAGGATCTCCATGACACAGGGCAACAACAGGATAACTGGGAGGAGTCCCAGTGAAGATCCAATATTGATGGTGCAGCAGAAGCCAGAGGCCGCAAACCAGACCAATGACTTATTGCAATGTATATTTGCCAGTGAAGATGTGTGGACAGAGGGATATAGGATATACTGTGGGCCACACGGTGACACACTCCAGCTTCTATGAGGAGATGTTTTCTATGCTTTGTTTTGTTGTTGTTGTATGTGTGTATTGGGGGGGGGCATTGCCAGGGTGACAGGCAGATGTGAGAGGCTGGGGAGATGAGTGGGACTGGGGTGCGTGGTGCAAATTTCACAAAGAATCTTTAAAAACAAACAAACAAAAACCAAACCTTCAGAAAAATAAAAAAGAAAGAAAGAAAGAAAGAAAGAAAGAAAGAAAGAAAGAAAGAAAGAAAGAAAGAAAGAAAGAAAGAAAGAAAGCAAAGGTCAACTCCCAGAGAGAAAAGACTGGAAGTGGGAACCACACAAAACCGTAGTTTAGGAAACTGCGGGTCACACACCTCAGTGTGTGATGACAATGGTTTCCAAGATCTAGGCCAAAGTCCTCTTTTTTGCAGGACTAGAAACCATCAGCATATTTTCAAGCAGTAACTGTCAGCTTGTTTCTAAGCAGTAACTTTCTGCTTGTTTTGCAATAAAATCTCTCTCTCTCTCTCTCTCTCTCTCTCTCTCTCTCTCTCTCTCTCTCTCTCTCTGTGTGTGTGTGTGTGTGTGTGTGTGTGTTGAGTTGTTATTGAGAATGAATGTTTTACTGTGAGTTCCAGTAAAACGAACCAAGTGAAAACCACTGACTGTAGAGACCATAGGGCGCTTGCATTTGTTCTGTGAAGGCAGGGGCAGCTCAGCATCAAGGGGCGAAAACGGGGAATGGGTCAGAGCCCACACTGYTCCTGAAGAGGGCTTGAGTTTCATTCCCAGCACCATGCTGGCAGCTCGTTATCTTCGGTAACTCCAGCTACAGTGGTCAAAAGAAAATACAAATGAAAAAAAAATGATCAAATCAAGAAGCTAACACAAGATAGGTAAAAACTATGTGTTGCAGGAAGAATGCCTGATTTCAAAGGAGATGAATTGCTGAATTGTGCAGACAATGTAACTGACAGATGCTTCTGTCAATTCCTCTGTTATCAAACTATTGAAACAATGGGCCCTCAAGAGTGTTGAATTTCCCCATGCTGGAGAAGGAAAAGGCTGAAGCCTGGGGCAGCTGGAGTGCGACAGGGCTTGTGAGAAGATTCCACACACCACTCAGTGGCTGGAGCACACCTTGGCCATGACTTCGTCTTTCTTTCTTTCTTTCTTTCTTTCTTTCTTTCTTTCTTTCTTTCTTTCTTTCTTTCTTTTTTTTTCCCAAGTAAACATCACATTAGGACCCTGATGATGGGTGAGGGTGGAGAGAGTTAGTGGATGTCTTTGTTCCTCAGCCAGTGTGGCCACATTGAATAAATCTTTCTCTGCTTTCACTGCTGGCCTGCTGAGGGCAGGTGTCTAAGCTTGGCTTGGGAGGGCTGCCGGGCCCAGGCTCCGACCCTAACAACCACAGTGACAACACAGAAGGAACAGTTTTAATGAGTGGGCGACACTGGCATGGCTGGACACTATTAGTTAAGCCAGTACATGTTTAAATTGGAATACTATGTCGGTAACACTTTGTATTGAGTCTCTCGCCCTCTCTTCGATCCTGGATCAATTTACTTCTGAATAATAAGCTGGAAGGATTCTCCTAGGGACTAGCAGAAGGTCAGCACACAGAACGATGCTGAGCACAGGGGTCTGGGGTGGGATGGGCAGGAACTGAACGAGAAGGATGAGCTCCAGAGCCTGGGAGCCAGGACCAAGCCAGGGGCTGGGACGTCAAGGCGAAGCCTTGTGGGAGAGCGCTGAGAGCCATGTCAGGTGGTTGTTCTGCTCAGAGTGTGTAAATCCAGGAGAAAGTCCCTGTGAAGGAGCAAGCCATTTCCTCCTTATCACATGGATTTTTTTAGGGGACTCGATTACTTTATTTTTAGGGAGATATTGACTTGGCTCTTTCAAGAAAAGGTATTGTGAAATCCCTCTCTTCAACTAGTACCGTGCAAATGGTAAGGCAATAGGGCTGGGTAAGAGTGAGGCTCATTTGACTTAGTGATGTTCTCTTAAAACGTTTCTTCTGTTTATTTTCCGTGTGTGCCTGAGTGCATATGTGCACACATGAATGCTTGGTGCCCATGGAGGTGAGTCAGAGGCGGGCCTCAGGTCCCCTGAAAGTGGAGTTAGAGATGGTTGTGGGTGCTGGGAATGAACCTGGGTTTTCTACAAAAGCAGCAAGTGCTCTTAACCACTGAGGCATCTCTCCAGCCCTTYGCTCTCATTTAGATTATCCATTGGCTAGTTTCTAGGCTATGCTTATTTTCTTTTAAAAACAGGAGCTTACAGAACATTCTGCATGACCAGAGCGAAGGCTAGAGTTGGGTCAGGGACTAATTCATTTGGCCACTCAGTGACTTAAAACTCTCTTAAAAAGAAAAGCAAAATGGGCCAGTGAGATGTCTCATAAGCCAAAGTSACTTGCCACCAAGCCTGGATGAAGCCTCAGTTTGATCCCCAGAACCACATGATTGGAAGGCGAGAACGAACTCCTGCAAGTCATTCTTAGACGTCCACACAAAYGCTGTGGGRCRTGCCCCCACCCAAGTATACACATTTATGCACAGATGGATCAGTCGTTGAGAGCTCTGGCTGCTCTTCCAGAGGAGTAGGGTTCAACTCTTAGCAGCTATCTGGTGGCTCACAACCAGTTGAYAGTTGTCTGTCACTCCTACTCCAGAGGATCTAACACCTTCTTCTGACCTCTGAGGGCACTGAATGCACTGGACACACAGACATGCACGAATACAAAACAACCATAAACATAAAAGCAAAGAATTCTCAATAAATGGATGCATAATTAGCTGTGCTCTGAAGACAGCTCCAGCCTGAGAAGCAGGACTATGATGGGATGGACCCGGTCTTCATCCCTTTCACCCTCAGACTGTGTCTGTCCRGCMCACTGTTGTCTTTCAGAATGAAATGACCATTCTGGGTGTGTACAATGTCGCCGAGGTTCAGTTGCTGAGAGAGAAGAATTCTGTTCAGGTTATTGTCAATGACARAGAGTAAAGCTTGTGGTTGTTTGAACATTTGTCTTTCTCCGTTTTCAAAGAGATTATTGGAAGGAAGGCCTCCTCCTTGGGAAACAGCATATTTTATTTAACCTAACACTGTTTAATAAACAGAAATACATTTAAGCCAAGATAAAACCTAGAGTGTAACTTTTTTAAAAAAATGGATTTTTTTTTTTTTAGGGCACTCTTAGACTCATGAAAGACTGAATTAGATATGTAGAAGAATTAAATAAAAAAAAGTTCTCAGTACAGATTGTTAGCCTTTGTCACAGGCTAGTGACAGGCTAGTGACAGGCTAGTGACCTGGCCTGTACTCAATCACACTCACGTAATTTAATCTATTAATTATGTGCCGCTTGCAGAGAAAGCCCAGCACTGTCCATCCTCAGGCCTGTGATTACTGCTGTGTGAGCTAAGGTTCCCCTAGGTAGCATGAGCTGACTTCCCACCCTCAGCCCTCTTGTCTCTGACTYCCGAGTAAGGAGCTACAAGTGTGCACCATCTCCAGCTCTATGTGCAATATCTGCTCCTCACTGCCCACTCCCATTTGCCTGATGACCACAGGCCTCGTAATTCTTGATTCAGATTGGTTCCAAAACTCTGAGGGTTCCCCCGCTATACCRCATTGCTGATTTCCTGGCAACCGAGACCCAGGTTCCCAAGCACCTTCCGGATATTTAAAACCTATAGGGAAAAACCAAAACTAAATGCATTTAAAAACCCAAACAGATTTTCATACACCCYATCAAGGACTACTTTTCCACGTACTCTAAAAAAATATTCCAATATATTTTTTCATTAAAAGATACAAAATACCTAGAGAAATAGACGGTATGCTCTTCCTGTGTCCTGGTGGCAYGGCTCCTTCCTATTAACAAAACTGACCAACAAATGACAATAATGCCAAGCTTCTTTTTTCTTATAGGGAGACCAGGGGTATACCTGGAGGTGGCAGAAGCCAGCACTGCAGATGACATGGTTTACCTGTGAGCTGAGATTCCTAACCACCTCTTCTTCGGCTGCCGTGAGAGATTAAACGTGTCATGCATCTATACACAACCAGGAGCCCTCAACTCCTCATCGCATTGAGTAAACCTAGATTCTTTACAATTTGAGTTTCTCTCGAAAATTACTGAACTGCATGGCAAGAAATTAGACTAAAAATTAAGTTCATCCATCACCTTTTATGAGCCGTGAAAAGCGACACAGGGAATAAATCTTCTCAAACAAGACGGTTTCTGTTCCGAGTGGCCCTCACTTTCGGGACATTGAAATTCCAAACCATATCCTGTCGTGTGCTCAGCTTGGCGTGAGAAGAACAAATCAATCCCTTCCTCCCRGTTACCATGTTGATTAAAGCTGCTTTTGTCTGTGCCYGGGACACAGAGGTATTGTTGCTTTTCTCTTAGAAGGCTGAGTACATGGGAAACCAAAACAGAGGAAGGGTCSGKGTGGAAGATGAGCTTGCTAAGGGCCACCGTCCATCTTCCCAAGGAGTCCAAGAAGGCTTTTTACAACAGAGATAAAGAAGGCTCAGGGAACCTGGGGGCGGCTCACACACTGACACAGCTTGTGAAAATGAGCCAGGTCTGAGTTCTATCCCAAAGCTTTGTGGCTTCCCTTATGATGCCCCTCACGAGCCGATCTAAGGAAACAGGGCMAGGACTGCCGAGAAGCATCCCTTGCGGTAGCTACAGAACTGAGAATGGAGAGAATGGAGAGTTCTCCTTGCCCCGTCACTAAAGACTCCTCCCCTACTCCCCCTACTTACTGCATACAGCCGTTCCCTTYAGGGGCAACGGTTTGAGTCATGAGTCGGAAGCTGCCAGGAGTGAGTCATGCATGCCAGGCGCCCCCTCGAAGTCCTCCTGAGGTTTCGGAATTCTCCTACCTCAGCTGCCTCTTACAGAATTCATTACTGCCTGCATCTGYGTGGTGTGGATGTCCTCTGAAATCTCTAATGGGAAGTCCCTCTCCTTAACCTAAATATCAAAGTCGCGATCAATGCCCTCGCGGGGAAGCCCATCTCGCTGACTCTTGCARAACTAGCCCACGGTTTCCTCAGCAGGCCACGAGGACCAGGCACTCTACCCCTCCACCTGCCACTTCTTCCTGCTCTTAGTAACTATCCTGGGCWCTGGTTAGTGCTTATGGGAGTTCACCGGAAGCAGGTCTTCCCACAGTGGCCTGAGTTCGAGGCTGTTTAAGCAGCATGTCAGTGCCCACACTTTTATGACCAGGAAAGATGGCAAGCCCTTCCACAGTCACGATGTCATCTTCATGAAGAACCAACACTATAGCCACCTCACAGAGAGACCGGCATGCCTGGACACCCACAGTGGTGCAGAGGATCCGGATCCTGGGGAGCGCATGTAGAGAGCAGAATCCTAGGCTGACCTAGGCCTAGAACCAGCTTTGGGAGCCACTGACACCTAATGTCCTCAGCCACCGTGTTTCCTGGGCCCACCTTGTAGATCAGCTTCCCTGCTGTGTTCATCAGGATTTAAGCATTTTTGGAGAAAGGCCACACACCCAGCTTTAGCAGACACCTGATCTGGCCTGGTGCTGCTGAGTCACCTCTCTGAGGTTCCCTCACATCCATCAGAGCCTGGCCGGCAGCGATTTCACCTTGGCCAGGAAATTACCAGTCACTCTTACTCTCTCCTAAGCCCCATTCTYGCAGGAGATCTCTGAGTTAGCAACCCCCAGCTCTGGAAGGGTTAGGGCCAGGCTTTGTTCCCATTTCTGACAATAGTGTGTTGAATTAGTGTCTGAGTTGAGAAAACAGAGGAAAGCCTTTAAACTTGAATCTTCCTTCTCCTATCTCCCTTGACTCTTTCAGGGCTGGGGTTATTTATTCACTTTATGGCCAGTTCACTGCCTCCCGCCTGGTCACCCTCTCCCACAATCTTTCCCCCAGTCCCCTCTACCTTTCTCCTTTGAGGAGATAAGGCCCCTCTTTAGGTATGCCCCGACCCTGGCATTTCAAGTCTTTTCCAGGCTGGTGCTTTCTCTCCCACTGAGGCCAGACAAAGCAGCTCACCTAGAAGAACAGACAGGCGACAGCTTTTGGGATAGCCCCCGCTATCCAGTGGTTGGGGCCCCACATGAAGACCAAGCTGCACATCTGCTACATACGTATGTGCAGGGGAGGCCTAGGTCCAGCCTGAGTATACTTTTTGGCTGGTGCTTCAGACTCTGAGAGCCCCAAGGATACAGCTTAATTGACTCTGTTGATCTTCCTGTGGAGCTCCTACCCTCTTTGGGGCCAACAATCCTTCCCCCTATTCTTCTATAAAGAGTCCCCACATCTCCCTTGAGTCTTAATGGGGGGAAGGGGGAGATTGAGTTAAATTTTGCACTTAACTATTCTTAAAAACCCRTAATCRGGGCGTTCTCACGTTCTCTCATGTAGCCCTCCCCACAGCCTAGAGGTAGGCAGTTAATTGTCATTTATAGGTACAGAAAAGTAGATGGTCACGATCAATTCCTCTAGCCCACGCTCATCAACTCCTCCTTGTGTTTCTTAGTAGCCCACAGGTTTGCTTTCCCGTATTTACCTCTTCCCATTATTTTCTCTTCCTTCTTGGTTTAAATACGTGTGTATAGCTGAGTGTATGCATGTGTGCACATTCGAATGTRTGTGCCTRTTTRTATRTATGTGTACATGTATGYGCATGGGAGGCTAGAGTGACTGTTCCTTACTTACAATCTTCCCAGGGTGGTTGGGAATAACACACTCCCAGAGATGGTGAAGGATGCCAACTCAGAGTTTTTACAAGGAATTCATTTTTTTTTTTTTTATAAAAAGTACCAAGGGGCTGCAGAGATAGCTGACGTTGAGAGTGGTTGCCACTCTTACAGAGGACCTGGGTTTAGTTCCCATTTAGTATTCCTATGGCAATTCATAACCATTTCAAACTCTCCTTCTGGGGCATCTGATACCTTTCTCTGGCCTCTACAGTCATTGCATGCATGCATGTGATGTGTATACATACACTCAAG
>BDUI01005116.1:55970-77095 GCA_002335545.1 Apodemus speciosus
GGCAGTGTGTGAGCTATCTGGGTAAATCATAGGGTCTCCAGGAAGGTTGTCAGAGTTCTGTTATTTCTTTTAAAAAGTGAAAAGGATTTATGTGATATAACTAAGTACCAGAAAGAGAAAGTTATTTCTAAGCAGTTATCAGAAAATAAAGTGAAAGGTGTGAAATGGGAAAAATAATCTTTGAAGAGAAGCATTTGAGCAACCCAAGACTCACAAATCAAAAGAGAAGGTTTCTTTTTCTTTGTCCTCACATCTTTAGAGACAACCAATTTTATCCAGTCAGGGATATCCAGTGAGTATTATGGKCATTATAACAGCTCATGATTAAAGCAATTTTAAAAAGAGCATCCCAGATAGAGTCTCCTGGGTGGTCTTTTAGCTGCTGACTAGGTCACCCTAGGCATTGTGTGCATTGGGGTTTCCTAACAAGAAATCTTCCTCCCAGTTCCTTCTTTACTCCAGGGGCAATTGCAATGTCCAAAACAGGGGACATAGGGACAAATCCATCTGTAACTTACAGACAGCCTCAGAGCCACCCTGGCTGTTGCTCTGATTTTCTACCCTTTCAGTCCAAGCAGCCAGAGCCTGTCCGTCCTTGGACCTTTCTTGACCTCGTCACCTCTCCGAAGTCCAACAGACACCTGTGAAGGACAAATCCCCAGGCTCAAGACTGGCTATTGATAAGAATTCTTGCACTGAACTATAGCTGCAAATTCCTAGAGTCTATGACACCATCTGTTACAAAATACCATTAATGTGGAAATAGCTTTGAGAAGAGCAAACACCACAGTAAAACATAGGCCTGCTTTGATCATCCTTCATCCTTATCGTATAGTCAGTAACTCTCTATTTTTCCTCTCTCGTTTCAGTAATATAATTGAATCTTTAGGGTAAATGTTTTTCTAAATAACTTTTGTCTGAATTATTTCTGGCTGGTAGTAACTATGTAAATATCACACTGATCATCTTCTGAGGTAGTACTTTTGATGTTTATGATACCTTCCTTACTGTTAGAGATTCCCAGTAATATAATTTTTGAGTTGCATAAGACATGTTTGCATTTTTATTTGGCTGTTGTAGTCTGAATAACTAGAAATAACTTGGGTTCTGTGATCAATAGGGAGACTTAAGCCAGGTCCACCAAGAGGCAGTTTTTCTTCACAGCTTAAACAAAGCAACCCACTGAACCAATGCCAATAAACCCCTTTCTAGGTGTGTGTGTGTGTGTGTGTGTGTGTGTGTATGTGTGTGTGTGTGATATTCCATTAAAGGTGCTTCATATATGTGATTTCCTTTATTCAAGACAAAGCGAGATCATAAAATCTAATTTTGGAAAATCTAAAGAAAAAATGCTAAAATCTAACTTCCATAGGCCAGTTTCTTAGGTCTGTTGCTCTAAACCAGTAGGAGACAGTTCACACRCTGTACAGGCACTGGGATGACAGATTCTGTGATACTTGGACTGTGTGTTTTTCAAAACATATTGTGGACACTGYGATGGTCTTTAGAAAAGAGGCATATAATTTGGGATTGGGACTCACTCCTTGTTATTAGGATTAAACCCATTTAAAAAGCAGGCTACCTTATCCTCCTGCTGTCTGCCATGTGAGGTTGTGACAAAAAGCCATCACATGTGTCTTGACCTCGGGTTTTACAGCTTCCAGAATGGTGAGAAATACATTTYTGCTCTTTATCAATTACTGARCATCACAAATGGACTCAGATGACTTGTAGCCACCAATTTTATCTGCCTTTAGCACTGATTTGGAAAGGCATTATCACACCTACTCTGTAGTTGGAGAAGTGGAGGTTCGGGAAGTTATCATATTTATTGGAAGTCACACAGTTAAGAGTTTGAATGTGGGCTTAACTGATTGTGAAATCCATAAGGTCAAAGAAGTCTTCAGTCGGGGTTGTCATTTTCTACAATCAAGCGAAGAATGGGAGCCTGAGAACTCTCCCAATTAGAGCCGCGGCATGTACAGCGATTCTGAACTCCTTTGTCCATCAGTGCTGATCTGTCATCATCAGCGCACCACACGTGGTTCCCAGACACAGGAACTGACTGACCCAATGCTTCTCCTTGCAGCTCTCCTCGCCTCGGGTACAGATTCTATTCTGTAGAGCCCTTGAAGCCATTCCCAATTCTGCCCCTCATCGTCCTTTGTTATTTCTTCTTGTTGCTTAATTCTCTGACTGTAGCTCCCTCTGGGCTAGACATGTCATTTCGGCTCATCCCTATTCCAGTTAATATTCTGAAGAACATGAGTTATTCAAAATACTTTTCAGGAAATCACTGAGTATAACAAAGGAATTACAAGATATACTGACCATATATTGTAACTGACAATATATTTTATAGCATCAACCTGGTGAATGACCCATTGAAAATCTTGGCCCTAAAACTGTGTGAAAGGAATTAGAAGGGATCTTCTCTACCCAAATTTATGCAAATCAAGAGATGTGATAACAGGCTCTAAAACAAACAGTACCCAAACAAACAAACAAACAAACAAACAAAAGAGTGCAGACTTCAGATAAGAAAGCAAGTCACGGTCGAGCTTCTAGTCAAACAAATGAAAGAATAAAAGAAGGCTTGACAGGTGGGCTAGCTTAGCTAAAACGAAGTCTGCCTAAAACCTAACAAGTGCCATCTTCCCACCTTCAAGAACTGCAGTAGGTAGCCTTCAAGGTCACAGAGCACAAAGCTGTGCCTGCCTCTGTTACCTCCCTCCCCTCCTCTATGTGAATTGACTCATCTTTTATCACGTGTACAACACCACTGCCCAGCCACATGCTCCAGTGTACAAAGGCATGTTCATCATCAGAGACTCTTACAACTGCCAATGACACCGAGACCCTTTCTTAAGGAAGGGTTGGCATCAAAAGAGTCGGGAGCCTAGCGTACCTCCGGTGCAGACAGATGTGTCTCCAAGTGCATGGTGATCCTGCAGTCAGGAAGCCTGTTGAGCTAATTTAATATCTCCATGAGCAGATTTATTTTGACAGAATGCCACCCGCTYCCCCACCCACCCAGCTTTTGTTGCTTGTTGTTCTAGCAAGGAGACTTGAGCTTTCTTTGGGATACAGTTTGGAAAAGGTTAAATAACGTTCCCTTCCTGTTCATGGGGCCAGTTCTTCCCATACGCTCTGTGTTGTGGGAAGTTTGCCTCAGAAGCCCTTACCCTGCTGCTTCCCTGAAAAAGTTTGAAATGCACTTTACGATGGTGAGAGTCAAGGGTATGGGCTTTCACAGTCTGCCAAGTGCAGAGTCATCTCTTCGTCAGTAGTACCCTAGAAATTGTAGCACTTTAAAATCCCCATTTAAAATTAAAACTCTGAAAATATTTTAGGTAAGAGCAGGTGGCTTTTTGTTTGGTGCCATGCGTAATGGCTTCTATGGAAACCTATTTATAAGTGGGCCATTGTTTGACATATTTTATTCCAGTAGGTTTGTTGTTTGGGAAGCTACCTTTTAAAATATGCTTTCATAAGCAGAAGTTTTGTCATTTGGTACTGTTGTATAATGTTCAGAATAATTTATATCACAGAAAAATATCTTCTCTGAAAAACCTTGAGTGACTTCTCATGTCAAAATATGTCAGCCTATCTCTTGTTAAAGGCAAAGGGAATCTGGCTACATCCCTATCCCTGAGCTTGTGCGGGTCATCGCATGATTCATTTATTTAGTCCATTAGTTACTAAATATTCATGGGGTACTTATTTTGTGCCAGATTTGGAATGCTGAGGATAACATGGTGAGAAAGATGGAAAAAGTACCATGGTTTCCTGTATCCATACCCTGTTGTAAATAAGTAAAAAGAGAATATTCCAGAGAAGTGGTAAGGGCTATTAAGGACAGAGGGCAGCAGAGGGAGAACCTGGTTTGTAGAGACATCTCTTAAGAAGTGATATATGAACTGAAACCTGAAGGACCTACAGGGGTCAGCCATGAGATCAAAGAACCACAGACAAAGCAGCAGTGGTTGCAAAGGCCCTAGCTAGGAGCACACTTGAGAGTCTCCAGGTCAGAAAGGCATGGGATGAGGCTGGGGATGGGGATAGCTAGTCAGCAACCATGCCAGATCTTAAAGGGCAGGTATTTCAGGCTTCTGGTTTCCTTCATGGTTATACAATCATCTTTCTTAAAACTAGAAGACATACTTGTCCTTTTTACTCATTCAGTGCCCATTAGCATTTTCAGATGATATAGAAAGTCACCTTCCCCTTTCCCTCCTGGGTGAGGAATAGCACCCTAGACCAGCCTGGTGTCTCTCAGAGGAGTGATGTGCTAAAATTGATCTGATCAGAGTATCTTGGAAATTGTGTGAGAACTGTTGGAAAGAAAGATTTATCTTCCTCCTGGGCTTATATACAATATTATGTATATATAAATATGGGACCACGAACCTCAGAAGCTGGAGGGTGAAAGCCACATTCAGCAGAAAGGGACCAACAGATGGAGAAAGGCCATGCTGACATCATGATTTAAGTCCTCTAACAAGATCAGGTGACAGTCAACTTTGCTCTTGAACTTTTTAGTTATGTGACAGATAAACTCACGCTGGGTTGAGTTTTGTTGTTCGAGCTCATCATTTGCTACTAAGGCTCCAGACTCATGTCATTCCTACTTCAATTTCCATGTCTTCCACTGGATGAAGTCGGACTCTTCATCCATCAGAAATGATCAGGACCTAGTACCTGCTTCTCTTTCCAGCTTTATCTTTTGTAACTGCTCGCAGCTCCCCTTGGGTCTAACAACACAGAACTTCTAAGTCTCAGAATTTGTCAGACAGAGTGGTCTAGGGGAACAGAGTATACTATAAAAAGACATTTACCCAAATGACTCAAATAGTAGGGCTGAGTAGGTCTGATGATAACAAGCTAAAGGCTGGAGAGAGGTGCTTACAACCTTGCAGCTATTCGGTCTACAAAGCTGGTAACTGTGTATGGGATGGATCCCCAGGTGGGGCAATCTCTGGATGGCCTTTCCTTCAGTCTCTGTTCCATTCTTTGTCCCTGTATTTCCTTTAGACAGGAGTAATTCTGGGTTAAAATTTTTGAGAAAGGTGGGTGACCCCATCCCTCAACTGGGGGGCCGTGCCTAACTCTCCATATGGTCTCTACAGGTTCTCTCTCCCCTTTGTTGGATATTTCAGTCAAAGTCATTCCTGTTGGGTCCTGGGAGCCTCTTGCTTTCCTGGCATCTGGGACTTTCTGTTGGCTATCCCCGTTCCCATTCCCATTGCTACACACCTCTGTTCAATTTCCTGACTCTGTATATCTCCCCAGTCTCTCACACCTGACCCTGCTCCCCCTTTTTTCCTCTCCCACTCCTCTCTTCCTCCAAAGTCTCTCCCACCCTCTACCTCCCATGATTATTTTGTTCCCCCTTCTAAGTAGAACTGAAGCATCCATACTTTGGTCTTCCTTCTTCTTGAGCTTCATATGGTCTGTAAGTTGCATCGTGAGTATTCCAAGCTTTTTTCCCTAATATCCCTTTATACTCTCATTCATCTAAGTGGACTGTAAGCATCTCTGCTGTTGTCTGTTTTTCTCCTTATATCATGCACTTCTTAAGGCAAGGTCCATAAGTCTCTGTGTCCTTAAAGGCTTAGCATTATGCTTGGCACAGACTAAGATCATCAATAATGCTTGAATCTATAAATGTCTTTCTGCATTACTTAAACTCATAACTCCTTGAAGAGGGACAATATTTCACTCTTATTTGTATTATTTATAACATGCATTGGACTTCATTTATAGAATGCAGTTAGTCAATATTTGTTGGAAAAAATAGATGAAGGAAGTAGATCTCATCAGACTGTGCTATCTGCTTCCGACCTTTCCTTGTCATTACCATCCATGGAGCTCCTCATGTCTTCATCATTTCCTGAAGGCTGCAGTGCTCCACAGTGTCCTAACACTAACAATAATTTAATTACTATCCATATTAATAAAGGAGATGCTGCCAAGAACTAGTTTTAGATACTCAGCTGCTCACTTCCCCTGAGGAATTTCTCCTGCTTTCATGTCCAACTCCCAGGCGGCATCCTTGTCACCACCAGTAGCTGCATCTCTTAAAATCTCAACTCCATGCTTCCCATTATGTTCTGATAATGCTGTGCCATTATCAGACAGTGAGGAACCCTTGCATCCTTATTCTCCATTCTCATTTGGACTCTCAGTCTTCGAACTGCTCTGTTTCCCACTCACGTCCAAATCTTCTTCCCTGGCTACTACAACATCCACCACTATCATCAGTCTATCTGAATTTAGATTTGCCCCAGTTAATGGTTCAGGAGATAAAGCATGGAAAAGGCCATCTGCTTCTTCACTCCCTGAAAGTATAGTCTAGTGGGAGACTCAAAATTAGATACATGAGAAAATTTACAGATGAATGATTAAAAATTATGAGCAAAGCATGAATATGATGAGTTTGCACAATAACCCCATCTTGCCTAGTCTCAGGGGTGGAGACACCTCCCCTGAAGAATATTAAAAGAATTTCCTTGGGGAAAAAAAGAAAGAGCATTTCAGCAGTTTGAATATTAATTTTTAATCATTTCAAAAATCTACTCAACTCTCACCTAGGGAGTAGCTGTTCATGGATCTCAGTATTTCTCGTCTTTACATCCCTCTGTGGGCACTCGTCTTAGGCATTGCCTGTCACCTATATTTTCTGTTTGTCTCCCTCAGCCCCTACCCCTACTTTAGAATGTTTCTGAAGTGAAATGATCAAAGCAGACACGTCTACTGAAAACCTAGTACGTGCAGTACGCGGGTATCATGTGCTGTGTTTACAGACTAGAGTGAAATCAGCACCTTGGGTTTTGCAATAAAAATGGTGCATAGGCTGCATAGCTGTCTCTCTATGTGTGTGTCTCTAGGTTGTCTTACTCGTCTTTCACTAGCAAGCAGCACAAGCCTTCTCCCAGAAACCAGAAAGCTGCTGTGTTCAGTTGACCAAGTCATTCTGACAGCTTAATGTTCGTGTCCTTCCCCTGGGGCAAGGGCATCTGCTAGGTTTGTTACAAAATGTTGTTCCTCTTCCATCTCATGAATTCCTCCCACTGCTCCAGAGAACCAACTGTCTGCTTGCAGCTCTTGGGCTGAAATGCTAACTAACTGCTGTCTGCAGGCCAGAGCAGGCTCCTGCTGGGGGCCACCTCTAAGAAATGCCCATGTCTGAGCTGTTGGCTGCTCTCTCTTTGGCCAAGAATCATCTGAATTCTATCTTGAGCTTTCTTTTGAGCACCTGACTTCTCTGGAAACAGAGACAAATAAAAAGGACCCAAATAGAAAATGAAGTCACCCAGAGAGTAAAACACAATGAACTATCCCTGAATTTCAGAGCCTAAAGAATAAAGAAGGTATCTGAACTGCTTCTGAATGCTTGAATAAGGATGCCAGGGAAAGTGCTCACCTTTGGATGATCACTTAACGTGTGTGTGTGTGTGTGTGTGTGTGTGTGTGTGTGTGTGTGTGTGTGTCTGTGTGTAGAGACAGAGAAAGAGATAAAAAGAGAGAGTGTGTGTGCTAAAGACCTATCTTGAACTTTACTCTCACTTGGGAGATCAAGTTGTGATTAGCGGGCAGCTGTCCAACCAAGGTCGCTGAAGGGTTTTTACACTGTGTTGAGGCTCTTGGAGCCATAATTCTGGATATAAGCCTTCCTGCCATGACCTTGTGGCTGGTGTCTTGGATGGATGCTGTGCTAGATGGAAAGAGCTCAGAGTCAGATAGGCCTGTCTTAAGGATTCTTAATCATTGAAGAAAGGGAGGAGCTGAAAATGACTTTATAGATAAGGAATGGAGGTGGATGGTTAATGGGTTGTGGAAGGATCTGTCAGCTACCTGGATCTTGAGAGCAATGGCCAAGCRAAGTTTGTGAAAAGACCTACGTTTCTGGTGTGGGCAGTGGGATGTGTGTCCAGTGTTGTGTGTGGTGTGGAGGAAGGCAGGCAGTAGTTATCCCTGGGAAAAGGGAGAGGGAAACACTCACAGCCATTAGGATGTTTGTGGATGGGGAATCAGGACGGGAAGAGGAGGCATTTGGACAATTCCAACCACATAGTAATCAGATCCTGGCAGAAGGCTTTCTTCTCCAATGCACTGAGCTTTTAAGCTCAGAAGACACTGCAAAGGAGTGATAGAGTAGGTCCTGGCCCCTTCATCAAATAGCTGCATTTAATGCTGGGTATAGGCACTGATGTCTCCTCCTCCAGTCACAGTGGTTTAGAAGCAGAGCACAGGGAAAGAAAACATGGTCTCAACAGGCTAACTGCTATCCAGGACAGCTCCCTACGTCCCACTCAAGACCCTGCTTTTCATCTGCACCTCAGAGGGCCCAGGATGGGTTTCAATGGCCACTGTCTGAGGTCACTATTGTATTATTCTGACATGGATTCTGTACCTGCTCATAGTTTTCCCAAGAACCAAGCAGCACCAACATTCTCTAGACAAATGTATACTCTATGCCCTTTCTCCCTTCAAAAACCTGTGAATAGTGAGTGGTCTTGGCTCATTCTGAAATCAAGAGCCTGAATTCCGATGTGTTGAGTGACAAGCATTACCCATCAGTGGAGACAATGGCAGTATTGACCTGCTGACAGGAAACGGGCCTGTCCACATGCTCCAGGGACAGCTTGCAGACAGGCTTGTCCTCATACACAATTGCTGGCTTTTTCCCATGTCCCACGAGAGAAGGGGTACACATTCCAGACAAGGAGAGTATTTGTTTTCCCACCGAAAAGGACACGTGTTACCAAGAGGTCAAGCCCAGGCCAGGGCCATGTTTGCTGGGCTAAGCCGGGCCTTTTCCCAGAGGATTGATCATTCTGACAACCTCCCAGCTGTTGTCATTTGGGCTGAGAATGTCTCTTCAGCTGTTCTGAACAAACACCCATACTGGCTGGCCAAGCTTTGAGGCTTGTTTATAGACCAAAGTCAAGGAATGAATGCCTGGGCTCCAAGCAGAGCTCTGGAGCAAATAGGCAGGTAAGAGGCAGGGCTGGGGTGCCAGGCTGCCCCACCTCTACAGTTTCAGCAAGAAAAGCAGAATTCTAACCATAGAGATATCTTCAAATACAGTTTGGCTTCTTCCCAAGAAACCTGATGACACTGCCAGGGTAAGAAAGAGGAAGAACAATGACTTTCATTCCACTTCCTGTTTTCAGTGGTGTGTGGAAAGTCAATGTTTGGTTTTGAGACAGGGTCTTGCTATGTAGCCCAGGCTGGCTTCCAATCTTCAGTTTTCCAGCCTCAATCTTCTAAGTGCTGAAATCACAGTGATGTACTAGCATACCTGGTTGGAAATTATTTAGTAACGCCTCTAGTAGTTGCATTTTTTTGAGACAGCAATAGCAATAACAATAGTGATGGGGTTTACATGATGAAAACATCTAACATCTTAGGAGACATTGACTACAAACACTATTTTCCACTAAATTCCCAGTATAGCCCATAGAGATCTGTCCCAGTAATGCCAAGGATACGTTTGTTGTATTGGGCAATATGCTAAGTAAAGGAGTCACAAAAGCAAATGAAAATCTTGACCTATGAGAACTTCCTGTTGTGTGTGCATGAGGACACCCCAGTCAAGGGACTCTCACACTTTATAGCCCTTGGTAGTTGTTCACAGGATTAAGGTAATACCTTAGCACAAGTATTGATCTTATCCAAAGCTTGGTGTTCTAGGCAGCAAACAAACCCAGATACTAAGTAGGCGGCTCCCAAAGTTGCCTAATGCCACTGAAAGGGTGTATTCATGGTAATGCAGAGGCAGCACTGGGCTCCTTCCCAATTCTGATGAGAAGCATGGTTATGTTGCTGTATAAGACTATGGGCCGGTGACTCAGTACATGAGCAAGGGTGTGTCTACTGACTGTGTTGTCTTAATTTACTTGACTTGTTGGCAGTAAAGATTCAGTGAATTAATGTACATGGAACACTTTGGATTGCATCTATCAAATAACCCATGACTAATTCATGGTAGTTATCATTATTATCCCAGTGGGTTGTAGTACATGGATGATGGGCTGGATTTTGACAGAAGGTTACAATTAATAATACATGTTTAGGTACTGGTACAAGGTAGGCACTCCTTTTTCTTGTGGGAGGTTTTGGGAACTGTGTCAAAGTCAGGAAAGAGACCACTACTCACCATGTCAGTAAGTCAGCAAACCATCAACAATAACGAGAGGCCAGCATCCATTCAGCACTTGCTCTGTGATGGCAGCAGGAGAGTCTGTTATGTCCATGCTTTGGACCATCCTCTCAATGTATTGAAGCTACCGTTCATAAAAGTGAGTTGGATCAAGGCGGTAAAACCAGATGTGAGAGAGGGAAACCAGATGTCTGACCACGGGACTTGTGTTCTACACTCCACTGTTGTCCTTAACTCAAAACTATTTACCCAATATCTTCGGTATCCCAGTCTCTGGATTACACATTCTGTAGGTGTGGTGGTTTGAGTGAAATGTCTTTCTCAGTATCAGGCATTTGAATCATTGATCCCCATTTGGTGGCACTGTGTGGGGAGACTTAGAAGTTATAGTCTTACTGGAGGAAGAATGTCACAAGAAGCAGACTTTGAGAGTTTAAAGACTCATGCCATTTTGAGTTTGCTCTCTCTGCTTAGTGTTGGGGTCCAAGATGTGAGCTGTTGCTCTGGCCACCAAGCCTGCTGCCTGTCACCTCTCTCCATTATCATTGACTCTAACTTGCCAGACCCGTAAACCCAAATAAACTTTCTTCTAAAAGATGCCTTGGTCGGGATGCTTTATTACTGCAATAGAAATGTAAATAAGATAGCGGGTAACTCAGGTCAGTCAGATGCGGTCCTTGTCTTCCCAGGAAATGGTTAGCCATGGAGGCAGATATAGAATCAGTACTCTGAAAGTCTTGGAGTCTGAAACCAGAAGGCCTCTTAACTGAAACGATATGGAGATACTGGTTCCATCCCGGAGGGTGGGGTGAGGATTGCTTGAAGCAAGATATTGACATGACTAATTATAGTGCCTGCCATTGCACAAGACTGTGATGGAAGGGGAGGAGAGGGAAGGGGAGAGAGCAAAGGCAGAGAAAAGGAGATTGAGAGGATGGCTTCTAAGGAGCTCCCGGAAGGGAAAGTCTGAGCTTTAAACACCAGTGTGCCAAATGCCAGGTCTCGGGGCTTCCTGGTGCCCAGATCCACCACAGCTATACAGCTATAGAGGACGGCAGCAGGACTCATCAAAGACGTTAGCAACCTTTACATTTAAGTATGAGTGCAAAGCTTCAGTGAGCACTGAGCATCCTCTGTCTCTCTGTCTCTGTCTCTGTCTCTGTCTCTGTCTCTGTCTCTGTCTGTCTGTCTGTCTGTGTCTCTGTCTCTCTCTCTCTCTCTCTCTCTCTCTCTGTGTGTGTGTGTGTGTGTGTGTGTGTGTGTGTGTGTGTAAAGGAACTAGAACTAGGGCTGGGGAGATTGTTCAGTTAAATTATGAGGACCTGACTGCAGATGCCTAGGATCTATGTAAAAATCTGGACATGTCGGCATCCGAGTGCTTTGGGGGGAGGACAGGAAGATCCCTGGGGCTTGTTGGCCAGTCAGTTAGTGGGAGACCCTGGTCCGGTAAAGATCCTGTTGTGGAAAATGAGGTAGAGAGCAATGGGGATCACAACTCTTGTCTACCTCAGGTCTTCTCAGGTACATACGTGGGTACATGCACCTGAACATTTACATACCTGCACACACATGCACATACCTGCACACACAAGCACATGTACACATTTGAATACACATGCACATGCACATACCTGCACACATATGCACATACCTGCACACACTTGCACATACTTGCACACACCTGTGTACACATGCACACACCTATGTACACATGCACATACCTGCACACACATGTTCACACATGCACACACCTGTGTACACATGCACACACCTATGTACACATGCACATACCTGCACACACATGTTCACACATGCACACACCTGCGTACACATGCACATGCACAGACATGCACACATCATACAGAACAGAACAGGAGCTACTTTAAGAAACTAGAAAGTATGTGTGAAAGGCCCTGTAGAGTGCATGGATTTGGTTCTTTACTGGAAACAATTCCTTTAGAAAGCTTTACAAATCACCCAGCACAGGAAGCTCAAGAAAAAGGAGGACTTAAGTGATGATGCTTTGGTTCCTCTGAGAAAGGGAAGAAAATACTCACAGGAGCAATTTGTGGAGCGAGATTGAAGTAAAGGCCACCCAGAGACTGCCCTGCCTGGGGATTCATCCTATAAACAGTCTCCAAACCCTGACATTACTATGGACAACAAGAAGTGTATACCAAAAGGAGCTTGCCATGGTTGTCTCCAGAGGGGCCCTGCCAGAGCCTTACACATACAGAGGCAGATGCTAGCAGCCAACTAAAGGACTGAGTATGGGGTCCCCAATGGAGGAGCTGGAGGGTGGTCCGGAGGAGCTGAAGGGGTTTACAGCTCCATGGGAAGAACAATGATTTTGGCCACCCAGACACCCCAAGACTCTCAGGGACTGAACCATCAACCAAGGGGCACACATGGTTCCAACCAAGAACGTGGCAGAGGAAGGCCTTGTTGGGCATCAGTGGGAGGAGAGGTCCTTGGTCAGGTAAAGGCTCAATAGAGGCCCGAACAAAGGGAAACCGAGGGTGGGGAGTGGTGGAGGGGCATATACGTGGAGGCAGGGGGTGGGAGGAGGGGTTGGGGGTCTTTGGGGAGGGGGGATATCGGGAAAGGTTTTACCATTGGCAATATAAATGAAGACGATATTAAATAAAAAAAAAAAAAGAAAGCTGTACAAAGTGCTTGCTGGCATTGAGCCAACCTTTGAAGGAAAGCCCACCATCTGCCCTCAAAGAGGAGAGCATGCTAGGCTCTGAGACAACAGGCCCATGAGGGACCATCAAAGAAAGCAGCATTGGGAAGACAAGAAGGAAACAAGCTCAGAAGCAAGTGTGGTGTCTAACTGAGTGGTAATGAGGGGTCTGACACCTGGGCCTCCAGCAGCTGCAGCAGTTCGGTCGGCAAGGAACAGGACTTTGCTGGAGGCTCTGGGGATCCTAGAAAGACAACCATGGAGGCTCCCTTCCTCCTCTGTCACAGGGCCTCCTCGCGGAGTGTGTTGGTTTGTGTCTGATTGTTTTTCTTCCCCCATCTGGTTCCCTGGCTTCCTGCTCACCACGACCTTAGCTGAATTCTCTGCTCTACTTAACTCCTGGGTTGACCAGGAGGGCACCTGGATTTGATTTCAGCTTCTCTTGGCCACACATGCAGTTGCCTGGGTCAGGCGCCCCGCGTCGGCTGTGCCCTGTGTCAGCAGCTTGCCCTCTTCAGGGAGACGGCCTCTGACAGTTCTTTAGAAGGTCCTGGTATTTGCTCATCCTATTTGTTTGGTGGGTGCTCTGTTATTTTGTGCGTGGGGGTCAGAGGTCACCTCTAATGTTGGGATGTCAACATTAAAGGGCCTCAGAGAGGACCAGGAAATCCATAACATAGGATGAACTAGCCTTGAGGATTGGCTACTTAAGTTCCCTGTCCCATATGTTAAAACTGAGGCACCTAGGAGACCACCAAGGACAAAGGGCCCCAAGGAAAGCAACTGCGGAGACAGGGCTGAGTCTGCAGAAAGGGAGAAGCTGGAGATGCGGGGGCTGTGAGAGTGTCCCTAGAGCCAGAAAAACCTCCTGCTGGGGGCTCTGCTCTCCCTACCTTGCCCGTGGGGCCAGCGGCGTCCTGCACCTTGGTCCTAGCAGCCCTGGCACAGGCAGGCAGATAATGCGCTCTGGTGTTCAAGGACAATCAGACTCAGCTAAGCGTGAAATCAGTTTTTTCCAACGAACTCACTCTGGTCTGAAAGAACAGTTTCTGTCTTCAGAGACAACCTGTCATTCCCTGAAGCAATTTACCTGTTTCAGCGGGAATGGACATTCGTTCAAAGAGCAGGGGCACCTGTATCTGACCAGACCCAGATATCTGGGTATAAATGGAGGCACAGAGCACAGAAACCAGGGTCGCTGTCTTCCTCGCCTGCATCCAGGGACTTATGGCACCGGCAGCTGTGTCAGGAAAGCAGATGTTGCATTTCTGTGGCTTGAGGCCACTGGGAGCCAAGAAATAGGTTTCATGCGTTAGTTTTCTCAGCTTGCATTTATTAAGCAGGTCTGTGCATGAGGCGCTGGGCCCCATTGTTTCGGTAGAGATGGGAAAATACAGTTGACTGTTGGGCTCACAGAATCTGGAGTCTGAATGCGTGTATTTAAATCCTGGCCGACCATGTCCAGCTGGAGACACTGAACAACTCGGCTTTTATTTGCGTCTTAATTTCCATATTTGTAAAAATGTAAATATAAAAATTGTAACAACTGAAGTGCTATCTCATAGGTCTGGAAGCCTGAGTTTTGATCCCCAGACTCTCTTAAAGCCAGAGCTGTAGCATATCTTAATTATAATATTCCCGCACTGATCTAGGAGGCAGGGACAGGAGGACCTCTGGGGGCTGGTGGGCCAGATGCAGATAGGTGGCCTGTCTCAGTCAAGGTGGAAAACAAGAACCGACACCTAAAATTTTCCTCTGACTTCCAGATGTGCACCGCGGCACCCGCCCGGATTCACACACATGAACATGCACGTGCAAATACTTTTCAAAAGGTGTACCCACTCCATGAGACTATTCTGAAGATTCTGACGCACGTAGAAGCTCACAGAATCATGCCTTGACTCTTCTAAGTGTTCCGTAAGGGCTAGTTTAGGAAAGAATCGTGTAATTCGAGTGGCATTTGCATGGTTGAAGCAGTGATGCCCCAGGTTCTAGGAGGACCCCACAGAAGGAACATCCCTGAGGCAGTGTGGCTGCACCCAGCCTTGAAGAGTGACCAGAAAATGAATAGTGTCTCATGGGCTTTTTCTCTCTGTTGGCGACGCATATATAGGCCAGACCAGACCAGATTAAAAGTGGATAATGGCGGGTTTATTAGGAGGTGGTTCTGACTGCTCTCAAAGGTGGAGGGTAATGAAGTCACTCATCTGGGCTAAAGCAACGGGGTTTTATTGAGCGTAGGCAAGGAGTGGTGACAATGTGGCAGCTAGAAGCTGGGATACATGGTCAAAGACTGAGCTCCTGGGTGGGCACTCTTATGTGGGTTGCCAGAAACACAGAGACAAAGAGTGATGACGTGCTAGCCCAGAGTTTTCTCTGGGTGTGGGGGAGTTTTTTTCTGGGTGGGAGGGTTGGGGGGGAGGAGGGCAGATGGGATTCTCTAGCTTGTGCAGGATGTCCGGGGTTCCAGCCTAACAGCACGCTTGCTGGGGTTCAAGATAGCTGACTCCAAGGCTTCACTGAGGCAAGGGCCGGGCGATGAGGAGAAAACAGATCGGGTGCGTCAGATATCAGACGGCCTGGGATGCCTCCGGAGGGCGCTCCGCATCTGAGAGTGTGTTGTGAAAATGATTCTGGAATCATTTCTGGGATCTAGAATGCCGAGCCATAACTCACTTGTCTGGGGAATATTCTCTCATCAGTAAGGTAGAATTATAGTTTGTTTATTTTTAACAAAATTGATTCCCTCTCCCCCCTCCCAACCCCCCACCAAACCTCTCTGCCAGAAGAGCATTGTGATTTCACAGTGGCTCATCAGCTGGGGACTGTGCTAGGTGAAGTGTAATAATTGTTTTTCCTCCTGGACTGGCTAGCGCATTGGTCTGTGAGGCAGAGTTCAAGTTCAAATTAGACGGCGCTTGTTCCTGGTTAGTTCTACCTGCTCTGAATATTTACAAATCTGGGGAAAGGCAGCAACTAAACAAGAGACACTGTGCGCGGGTCTTAGGTTGGCGGAAGAAGACCTTCCTTACAGACGAGACTGTGCATTCGTGTGTGGACCCTCACAAGCGAGTCCGTCAAGTGGAGGTRTGAGTGGAGACCTTGGAGGAGTGTTTCAAAGTGTCCTTTATTAGGAGCTTTTCCATTTCCACCTGCTAGTGACCTTTGCCCTTTGCCCAGGAGATGGGTTCCCAAGGCAGCGCCATCTGGAGAGTCCCACTAAGTGTTTTAGGAAGTGTAGGAGGAACGGCACAAATGGGGGCATGGGGACAGCCACAAAGGTATCTCCTGCCTGAGAGACCAAGGATTGCTGACGCAGACAATGCCAGGCAATCAGGAACTGCTGTTTAGCAGAGACACTTTCTTGGGACCAATGGGATGCTGGTGGAGGGTTTCTTAAGGAGCGTGCAGCAGCGTTCAGATGAGCTTGCAACAGCATTTCTCACCTGTTCCCAGAGTCTGTGTCACTGACTCTGTGCCACCTCACCTCCAATCCCCAAGGGTAGGTAGGGACAGGCAGCGAGTAGTTCAGGGTACAGGCAGCAAGGATGCACACAGACTCAGGTAACAGAGGACCTGGCCTGGTACCTACTCTTCACCCCTTTTCTCCACTCAAAAAGAAGGTAGCGTAATGCACTTCTCTCTGAGTGACAGGAAGACAGAATAGGGAGAGAGGGAGCCACTGAGATTAACATATGAGAGAATTCTGTTGGCAGCAGGGCTGGAGGGCCACTTCTCCCCATCCGCCAAGGCTACATGTCAGGACAGAGCATGCCGAAGACTCCCAGGCAGGGCACAAACTCAAGAGCTACCTAACTGACCCGTGCAGGGTCATGATGGGTCCCAGCTCACCAGTCCACTTCCATTCTCTGAAGTGTCCTCTCTTCCTCAATAAGCTATTTCTATTTCTACCACTATTCATGCATCTCTGGTCGAGTTCTTCGTCTCAGAACGCAAGCATGAACAGATCTCAGTGAGTGCCTTCAGTGTCTGTAACGATGAGGTGTCTGTGTGTGAAGGCCCTGACAGCGGACTCRGAGCACACAGTCGTGGGATTGACACTCCTTCTYCTTCTACAGCACACACTAGGTCTCGTGGCCTATAGTTCCACTCAAAATGCCCAGCACCCAGGGTAGACACTGTTGGAGAATCAGGGTTGAGCTGCCTGGATGTGAACTGAGATAGCAGGCTGTGCCTAGAGGGAGATAGTGTCTCCTCCAACACGGGCATGTACAGTGCTTTTCTCAGTCCCCGGAAAACACCTCACACGTGGCAGTAAATGGTGCAGAGAAGGGGAAAGGAGCCTCCTGAAGCTAATGGAGATGCGGGAGGGCTGGGCTCACGACAAAATTACAAGACTCAAACCATGAAGAGAATTAGGGGTCAGAGAGAAAAGGAAAAAGATGGAAGCACACATAGATATGCAGAGTGGAAGAGAAGTGGCGATTAAAAAACAAAAAAGAATTGAGCAAACACCAACAGGAGGGTGGAGAAGTGGGCGGGGTGGGGACCACTGCAGTAGGTCATGACCCATGATATAGCTTCTGTGGTTACAGATGGCAGGGGCTAATGTCCTGGCCCTGTGCCTGCCACACGGGAGGCCATATCATTTATCTTCCAGACTGGGTCATTTCTGAAAGTGAAAGGAGAGACACTTTATAATTATGCTAGGACAGCAGGCCAGCCTGTGACCAGTGGGGAGTCCCTGGAGGGGACTGCTTCAGGTGGCCCCTAGCAAGCTCTTTCAGAACAGAGATGTCATCTCTGAGTCATTAACGCAAGCGGCAAGTAAGAAGAGGTGCTTGCCTGCCTGTCTTCCTGCCTTTTTTTTTTTTAAAGATTTACTTATTTATTGTATGTATGAGTACACACTATTGCTCTCGTCAGACTCACAAGAAGAGAGCTTCAGTTTCCATTGCAGATGGTTGTGAGCCACCATGTGGTTGCTGGGAACTGAACTCAGGACCTCTAGAAGAGCAGTCAGTGCTCTTAACCGCTGAACCATATCTCCAGTCCCCTTCCTTCCTTCCCTCCTTCCCTCCTTCCTTCTTTCCCTCCTTCCTTCTTCCCTTCCTTCCTTCTTTCCTTCCTCCCTTCTTTCCTTCCTTCTTTCCTTCTTTCCCTCCTTCCTTCTTTCCTTCCTTCCTTCCTTCTTCCCTCCTTCCTTCTTTCCTTTCTTCCTTCTTTCCTTCCTCGCTTCTTTCCTTCCTTCTTCCTTCCTTCCTTCCGTCCTCCTCTCTTTCCCTCCCTCCCTCTCCCTGTCTCTTTCATACTGGCTATAAACCTCGGGTCTCCCTCATACAAAGTGGTTTACCACTGAAACCCCACCCTCCTTTTTTGACATTTATTTTGAGACAATCGTCTCATTAAGTTGCTTAAGCTGTACTCGAATTCACTCTCTATCCAATCAGGCCTTGAATTTGTGGCCTCTGCCTTCCCAAGTAGTTGAGAACGGTGGCATRTATCACCAGACCTGACTYGGCATTATTACTTTTTTATTCTGAGAAGAAGGCATGTTACATAGACCAAATGGCACTTATAAAAAGAATGTGTTGATGAGCTGTTGGTGGCCAGCACGAAGAACTGCCAGATGAATTCGCGAGTTCAGTTCCACCGTGAATGTTTTAAATTAATTATTTTGTTTTGTGTATGTGTGCACATGCATCATGACATGTGAGCAGAAGTCAAAGGACAACAGGAAGTCTGTGTATTTGAATAAAAATGGCCCCCATAGATCCATAGGAAGTGCCACTATTAGGAGATGTGGCCTCTTGGAGTAAGTGTGGCCTTGTTGAAGGAAGTGTGT
The DNA here is from genome assembly GCA_002335545.1 of Apodemus speciosus. Lineage (NCBI taxonomy): Eukaryota > Metazoa > Chordata > Mammalia > Rodentia > Muridae > Apodemus > Apodemus speciosus. Next base: position 74,631 of record BDUI01005116.1, read on the forward strand.
CACTAGAGGGTGGGCTTTGAGGTTTAAGAAGCTCAAGCCAGGCCTAGTGACTGCCTGGCTCTTCCTGCTGCCTGCTGATCTAGATGGAGAACTCTAAGCTACCTCTCCAGCACCATCTCTGCCTGTGTGCCACCATGCTTCTCGTCATGTTGACAGTGGACTAAACCTCCGAACTATAAGCCAGCCCCAATCAAATTAGAACTTTCTTTTATTAGAGTTGTCATGGTCATGGTGTCTCTTCACAGCAATTAAAACCCTAACTATGACACTTTCCTTCTACGTAGTGGGTCCTGGGAATAAATTCTGGTCTCAAGCTTGGTGACAAATATGTTTACCCACTGAAACATCTCTTTGTACTCAATATCTAAACGTGCTAAGTACTGAAAAAGTGACCAGCTGTCATTACAAACATTATTTCCCTTATAGTAGATAGAAGCATGGTGAGATCTAAAAGACTTTTCTGATTTGCAGTCAGTAGCTGGTTAAGGTTTTGGTTTACTAATTTGTTTTCACCTCATGGTTGTTTAAAGCAAACACTTAGAGACTATATATAATGTTTTTAAAAGAAAAAAAATTTAGAAAAATCACCTTAAATTGTCACTGCAAGGTCAACCCTATTAATATGTTTAAATACATTACCCTAGCTTTATTTCTTTTTGAGACCTATTTTTTTGTTTGTTTGGGTGAGACAGGGTCTCTATACATTGCCCTGGCTGTCCTAGAACTCAGCGTGTAGACCACGCTGACTTTGAACTTAGAGACATCCTCCTGTGTCTGGCTACCTAGTGTTGGATCAAAAACATGTGCCACCATGTTTTTGACATAAAAACAACATGTAAACATGTGTTTGTTTCTGTGGAGGTCAGAGGGTTATTTGTAGAGTAGATCCCTCTCCTTCTACCATGTGAGTCCTGGGAATTGAATTCAGGCCCTCAGGCTGCCAGGCTTCTGAGCTATCTTACTGGCCCTAATGTTGAATTTTAATTTCAATTTCTAAGTAATAGAGCTAGAAACTTAGGTGCCAGTTAACACAGAGGAGTGGCGGTGTTGTTGTTGTTGTTTTTGATTGGGGGGGTTATTTAGATTTATTTTTTATTTTATGTGCATGAACGTTTTACATTCTCGTGTCTCTGCACCAGCTGGTGCTTCCTTCAGGAGGTGCTGAGCCTCCATGTGGGTGTTGGGAATCAAACCGATTCCTTTGCTATAACAAGTGCTCTTAACTACTGAGCCAGCTCTCCAGCCCTGGCAGAGGTTTTCTATAAAAGCACCCTACTCCTAGCTCGGCTCCCTTACGCCACCTTACTAACNCCTCAGGCTGCCAGGCTTCTGAGCTATCTTACTGGCCCTAATGTTGAATTTTAATTTCAATTTCTAAGTAATAGAGCTAGAAACTTAGGTGCCAGTTAACACAGAGGAGTGGCGGTGTTGTTGTTGTTGTTTTTGATTGGGGGGGTTATTTAGATTTATTTTTTTATTTTATGTGCATGAACGTTTTACATTCTCGTGTCTCTGCACCAGCTGGCGCTTCCTTCAGGAGGTGCTGAGCCTCCATGTGGGTGTTGGGAATCAAACCGATTCCTTTGCTATAACAAGTGCTCTTAACTACTGAGCCAGCTCTCCAGCCCTGGCAGAGGTTTTCTATAAAAGCACCCTACTCCTAGCTCGGCTCCCTTACGCCACCTTACTAACKGGACAGAAGTTTTGCTGGGTTCTGTTTCCATGGTGATCGCTCCATCATTCCTGATTCCTGTTGCTCAGTGTGCTGGGCTTCTTCCTTTTTCCATTCATTGTCTCTTTGGCCTGAGACTTTCTTTATGTGACCCAGGGCATATAGSTATGTGACGGGCCATACAAATCYAAACTTTACAGCTAAAAATGTTAAAGAAATTTATTTTAAAGGAATTCATTGGCATACATATATTTTGCTATGTATTAAAGATGGAAGCAAATTTGTATACTAATAAGAGGAATGTGCCTATTTTTTTTACATGAAGAATTAAACCTTGGCTGCACATTTGATACTGCAGAGCATGGAACATTTTCAATGCCTTTGAGAGTTGATTGATATTTTGATTTTATAATTATCAATGCCAAAATGCCTCTTTGCATAAGCATTTAATATAAAATGCTAGGAGCCTGTTTAAGGCTATTTCAGAAATCATTGGGAATTCTGTCCTAATCCCAAGTCAAAATCTATTTAATATTTTCATGAATCTGAAGTCAGCAAATAAGACAGCAGTTTTATTTATTTAATTTTAAATTTTCATTTGAGACAGAATTTTTCTGTGTAGCTGTGTAGCCCCTAGCTGTCCTAGAACTTGTTCTGAAGCCTCTGCCTCTGCCTCTGCCTCTGCCTCTGCCTCTGCCTCTGCCTCTCACTCTGCCTCTGCCTCTGCCTCTCTGCCTCCACCTCCGCCTCCGCCTCCAACTCTGCCTCTCTGCCTCTGCCTCTGCTTCTGCCT
>BDUI01005117.1:49859-61560 GCA_002335545.1 Apodemus speciosus
GGGTTTCTGTTCCTGCACAAAACATAATGACCCAGAATCAAGTTGGGGAGGAAAGGGTTTATTCACCTTATACTTTCACACTGCTGTTCATCACCAAAGGAAGTGAGGACTGAAACTCAAGCAGGTGAGGAAGCCGGAGCTGATGCAGAGGCCATGGAGGGATGTTACTTTCTGGCTTGCATCCTCTGCCTTGCTCAGCCTGCTCTCTTATAAAACCCAAGACTACCAGCCCAGGGGTGGCAGCACCCACAATGGGGCCCACCCCCTTGGTCACTAATTGAGAAAATGCCCCAYAGCTGGGTCTCACAGAGGCATTTCCTCAACTGAAGCTCCTTTCTCTGTGATAACTCCAGCCTGTGTCAAGTTGACACACAAAACYAGTCAGTACAATGCCTTTAATGGGATAATTAATAACTACAAATTTAGCTATCTTTAGGGATAATTGTTCTTCATGTATTTTTTCATATAAATAAATTTTCAATTAAAATTTCATTTCAACTTCCTTTAAAGTGACTTTCTTGACCAAAGTGAACTTTAAATAATTCCATCAACTTTTTATAGGTAATTACAGTTCAACTGATGTAAGATATTTTAATCTTTTCTTCTTTTTGGATGATTAATTTGGTCTTGTATCACTCTGCTCTTGTTATGATTTTTCACTCATTAAACCAAACAAACTGTGTGTGTGTACATTTCTTTTWTAATTTTACAATTTTTAATTGAAAATAGATTTCTATYCCCTATAATATATCCTGACCACTCTTTCCCCTCTCTTCATTCCTCCCTTTTCTTCCCAACCTTCTCTCACCCCAGGTCCACTTCTGTTATTGATTTAGACATTCTGACATATGTAAGAAAGAATCTGAATGTAGGATTTATTTGCATTCCCATGATGGTTAAGGATACTTAACATTTCTTTTCATAGCCATTTGAGATTCCTCTGTTGAGAATTCTGTGTTTAGATCTGTAGCCCATTTTTTGATTGCATTGTTTGGAATGTTAATGTCTAATGTTTTAAGTTCTTTATATATTTTAGATATTAGCCCTTTATTGAATATAGAGTTGATAGAAATATCTTTGTAGTCTGTAGGCTGTCATTTTGTCCTACTGACAGTGTCTTTTGTCTTGCATAAACCTGTCAGTTTTAAAAGATCTCATTTATCAATTGTTGATCTTAGTGCATGCAGTGTTTTGTTTGGAAAGGTGTCTCCTGTGCCAATCCATCCAAGGATATTCCCTACTTTTTTTTTCTCTCAGATTCAGTGAGTCTGGTATTATATTGAAGTCTTCTATCCAATGGACTTGAGTTTTGTGGAAGGTGATAACAATGAGCCAATCTGCATTCTTCTACATGCAGACATCCAGTTTGACCAGCACCATTTGCTGAAGATGGTGCCTTTTTTTTCCAGTGTGAATTTCARGCTTCTTTATAAAAATCAGGTGTCCATATGTGTGTGGATTTATATCTGTGTCTTCAATTCCACTGATCAACAAGTATCTTAATACCAGTATTATGCAGTTTTTAATTACTATAGCTCTGTAGTAAAACTCAAAGTTCTTTTATTTTTCAGGATTGTTTGAGCTACCCTGATTTTTCTACATGAATTTGAGTATTGTTTCATTTTTTGTAAAGAATTTTGTTGGAATTTTAATTTTGATTGAATTGAATCTGTAGATTGTTTTGGTATGAGGGCCATTGTTACTCTATTAATCCTACTAATCCATGAGCATGTGAGATCTTTCCATGTTCTGATATTGTCTTCAGTTTCTTCAAAAACTTGAAGGGCTTTTTTTAAAAAATCATGTAAGTCTTTCTCTTGTTTGGCTAGATTTAGCCCAAGATATTTTATATTATGTGAAGCTATTGTAAAGGAGGTTGTATCATTGGTTGCTTTTTAATTTAGTATTGGCAGGAAAATAATTTTTTGTATTTGTTTTTGTTTGTTTTTGTTTAATATTGTATCAAGCCACTTTGTTGAAAACATTTATCAGCTATAGGTGTTCCCTGGTAGAAATNATGGCAGAGTGCTTTATCTAATTGACAAATTGTTGGACTGGATGACATACCTCATACTGTGTGATTTACTTGTCATAAATTCTTTTATTCAATTATACCTAGGAGCAAAGGGTTTTCTTTATTGGACAGAAAAGGAGAGATGAAGAAGAATTTCCCTTAATTATCTTGATTGGCAAAGAACGATGACAAATAGCCAATCATAACTGGTCTAAAATGAAGAGGCAGGCCTGCTGGGCAAGACAGGAATAGGACGGGCAAAGGAGGAGTTGGAGGAGATGAGATAGGAGAAGGACAGAGGGAGAGTTGTTGGAAGGAAGATGGAACAGAAGCACATGGCCTGGAGAAAGTGCAAGTAGTAGGGATTTCATAGCTGGGGAAGAAAGTGGTATAGAGGCATATCTGTCCTATATAGGCATGCAGTTTGTAAATATACAACTGAGTTTCATTTTCCTTGCTTGGGCTTATTGCAGTTGGAGATTCACAAACAAAGTTGTGTTTTCCTTGAATGGGCTTACTTGGGTTGGAGACTTACCACAACAAAAGGGCCAAGACTTCTTCTATCACTGTCATGTTTCAGGTTTTCATCAGCTGTGGGAATTACATGCTCCTAGATATGGTCGTGCAGGACCAGGTCCTCCTCTCAGTCCACTAGCTCATAGATAGAGTAGGTGTTGGAGTTGATTGACTAGAAGCWCTGGGTCTTATCCCAGATGGCGGCCAAGTTGTTCAAGACACCATGCACTGGCCCTTTGCCAGTCCGCTCTTCTGTGCCTGTTCTACTTTCTTTGCAGCTGTTTATTCCACATACGATGGAGAAAACAGTACTACTGTTTGTCTGCTCTTTAAATTGGCCAATATGTTCTTGTTTATAAATAAAAGTAATAAATATTGCAGTAGAGGTTGGCTTTGCAGACCTAAGCCAATGTCATTCATAAACAAACGCTATGTAGAAGCAACAATAGAATTAGCACGCACCGAATGAATGGCAGGCCTGGCTATGAAGACGGGGAGGAAGGAGAGAGATAGAAGAAAAAGACAAGAAATATCCCCATCATTTGTAATCCTTGCAACGATATGAACTGTGCATATCAGTAGGGATATGTCTAAAGACAGAACTGAAGAAACTGGTCAATATTTTCAGCACTTGCTTTTAATGATATAAATGGCAGTCATCAGAAAACTTGTGATAACTCCATATATAATGTTGCTTTTCTTTATGTGAACTCCCYAGAGCTGGTGGTATCATTCTGTGCCTTTGTAGACTTTGGGTAGATCACTTAGATGCCTGTCTTAATCRGGGTTTCTGTTCCTGCACAAAACATAATGACCCAGAATCAAGTTGGGGAGGAAAGGGTTTATTCACCTTATACTTTCACACTGCTGTTCATCACCAAAGGAAGTGAGGACTGAAACTCAAGCAGGTGAGGAAGCCGGAGCTGATGCAGAGGCCATGGAGGGATGTTACTTTCTGGCTTGCATCCTCTGCCTTGCTCAGCCTGCTCTCTTATAAAACCCAAGACTACCAGCCCAGGGGTGGCAGCACCCACAATGGGGCCCACCCCCTTGGTCACTAATTGAGAAAATGCCCCAYAGCTGGGTCTCACAGAGGCATTTCCTCAACTGAAGCTCCTTTCTCTGTGATAACTCCAGCCTGTGTCAAGTTGACACACAAAACYAGTCAGTAMAATGCCTTTAATGGGATAATTAATAACTACAAATTTAGCTATCTTTAGGGATAATTGTTCTTCATGTATTTTTTCATATAAATAAATTTTCAATTAAAATTTCATTTCAACTTCCTTTAAAGTGACTTTCTTGACCAAAGTGAACTTTAAATAATTCCATCAACTTTTTATAGGTAATTACAGTTCAACTGATGTAAGATATTTTAATCTTTTCTTCTTTNTTAGTATCATTTCAGTATACTTTCCTATCATATGCAAATAATATTTGAAATCTTCCCTTTCAGATTTTATCACCTTTATATCCTTAAGTTGTAGGATTGCTCTAGTTAAKCTTCACGTACTATTTGAATAGATATAGAGAGGTTGAATACCTTGTCTTCTTCCTAATTATAGTGAAATGCTTTGAGTTTTTCACCTTTTAATTTGATGTTGGCTATAGGTTTGCTGGAAATTGCCTTTATTTTGTTTAGGGATATCATTTTTATCCCTAATCTTTCTAGAACTTTTCTCATGAGGTGGTGTTGGATTTCATCAAAGGCTTTTCCGACATGTAATGAGACATTCATGTTTTTGTTAGTTTTGTTCACTTTAATTTTATTTATATGGTGAACTACATTTATTGATTTTAGTTTTTGAACTATCCCTTGATCTTTGGGATGAAGTATACTTGATCATGTTAGGAATAAGCATAGAGACTTATTCTAAATAAGAGTACCATTTTGTTTTCATACTGCCTTTAATCATAGGGAGAAACTAAATTTAAGGTCCCAGGTCTTAGGGGCACTGAGGACTTCCCATTAGCCAATCAACTTCTGATCAACTTCTGTTATGAGGATACAGTTGTTTGAATCTAGACATCTCAGCGACAACTTGTAAGGAGGCAGTTGTCTGAGYCCAGGCATATCAAGGACAACTTCCCCATGTGGGAGGGTCAAACTAAGTACATGTTCCCAGGCAGAGGAACTCTATCTTCTGATTGACGGAATACAATCCCTTGCTGAACCCCTTATGTCAAAGTATGATTGAACAATGCTACAACCCATCCTACTTCTTCTACATATGTTTCCTTTACATATGTTATACAAAGTTCCTTCTGGATCATAGTTCAGCTTCCAAGCCTGTTCTGCCACCCGGATCAATCAGGTAGATATTAATTACAATAAATTTTTCTCATCTGCATTGACCTAGTGTTTGAGTTACCTTGGATTTCTGTTGGAATTAAGCAGATCCCAAAACATTCCTGGTGGCTGATCTTTTGTTGTGTTCTTGGATTCTGTTAGTATTTTATTGAATATTTTTGCACTATGTTCATAAGGGAAATTGGTTTGTGATTGTCTTTCTTCATTGTGTCTTTATGTGGTTTATGCATTAGGATAACTGTGACCTCATAAAATGATTTGGGCACTGTTCTTTAGTTTCTTTTTTGTGGAAAATTTTGAATAGTATTAACTCTTTGAAMGTTTGCTTGAATTCTGGTTCTGAGCCTTTAATTTTTTTCTTAAAGATTTAATGACTGGTTGGATTTTACTATTTTACTAGAGGTTATAATTCTTTTTACATTGATTATCTGATATGGATTTAACTTTGAAAAGTGACACCTATTGAGAATATTATTCATTTCTTTAAGATTTTCCAATTTGGTAGAATACACATTTTTCAAAGAATACTCATCTGATTTTCTGTATTTCCTYGGTGTCTGTTGTTMTGTCCCCTTTTCTGTTCTGCATTTATTAATTTGGATATTCTCTCTCTGTCATTTAGTTAGTTTCTATTAGGGTGTTGTTTTCTCCGTTCCTGTCTCACTGGTATCAGCCTTCAGTCTGATTATGTTTTGCCGTATGCTTTTCTGGGGTTTGCTTACTTCTCTTTGATCTGGAGCTTTTCAACTGTGCTGTGGAATTGCTAGTAGGACATAGCTCCAGCTTTCTCWWTTAAATTTATTTTTCTTGTAGGCGCTTAGTGCTATGAACCTTTCTCTCTGCACAGCTTTCATTGTGTCACATATATTTGGGCAGGTGGTTTCTTCACTTTCAGTAAATCCCAGAAAGTCTTTAGTTTCTTTATTTATGTCTTGACCCATTTTTCACTCAGTGCGTAGTTGTCCTAGAGAATTGTCTAATTTCTATGAGTNNNNACACACACACACACACACACACACACACACACACACACACAACTTAATCCATGGTGGTCTGATAGGATATGGGGACTTATTTCAATTTTCTTGTATCTACAGAGATTTGCTTTGTGTCTGAGTATGTGATCAATTTGGAAAAAAATTCTTGAGGTACTGAGAAGTTAAATTCTTTTGTGGTAGGTAGAATGATTTGTAAATATCTGTTATATTCATTTGGTTTATAATGTAAGTTAGCACCAACATTACTTTGTTTAGCTCATTTCCAAAATTCCCTCARTTTGTGTTTTCTTTATTGCTTCTATTTTCATTTTCAGGTCTTGAGAAATTTTATTTATTCCTTTCGACTGTTTTTCCTTTGCCTTCTTTAAGTTGGTTTATTCATTTTCTCCAATTATTTGTTTGTATTTCCCTGTATTTCTTTAAGGGATTTATTAATTTCCCTTTTAAGGACCTCTATCATCTTCATATAGTTTGTTGTTGTTGTTGTTGTTGTTTTGTTTTGTTTTGATCTTTTTTTTTAGGTCCTTTTCCTGTGTTTCAGCTATGTTGGAATTCAGGACCTGTGATAAGATTGTTGGGCTCTGGTGGAGACATATTGCTGTAGCTGTTATTGATTTTGTTCCTACCCTGACATCTAGGTATCTGTGCTTAGGGAGTCTAGGTGCTGATTTCTGGYTTGGTATTTTTGGGGTGMTGGTTTTGTTCCTTGATTTCTGTTTCCTCTTTAGACTTTCAGAGAGTTGCCTGTGTGTTCCCTGATTGACCTGCTGAACTAGAATGCTCAAGGAGAATGCTGACTGGCATTAGAGACTGGGGGGAGAGGAAGTCAGGAGGAAGATGGTCCAATATAGCAGYAAGGATAATTCTTAGGACTGGGTRTAGGGAAACTGAAACAGTGAAGACAGTCCTTGGGTAGCATACCTGCACACCTCAGAGGTGAGGCCTATGACTGAGCAGGGAATTTCTGTTTGAGCTGAGAAATGAGACATARTGATGGGGTGGAGGAGGCCAGGTATAGATGATCTGTGYGAGACACTGGAAGCATGAAGAGTGGGGAGATGAGGCTGCAGCTGGTGCTGTTTCAGTGGCAGGAACAATTGAATTGGGTCCAGAGGCATTCTAACTGGTCTTCTGGTATGCATGGCCTGTGTTTGTAAGTGTTGGCTAATGCATGTAGTTTAGCTTAAAATTTAGCATTTATTTTGAAACTATTTTATTTGAATGTAATCATTTCTGAACAATAGTAAAATGACTTTGTACTATTTTGCATACTCAGTAGATATTTTAAATGAAACATAACCTTCTTTTAATTTGCTTTGAGTAAAATATCAAAGCTACCATTTAAAATAGTTATTGAATATGATGTGGGATAAAGCAGAAATAGTCATACAAAGATGTGTGCAAGACAAACAAGAAAGGAAGCAGTCAAGAAAACGATGCTTTCAGGGTCTCTCTGGTCCTGCCACCGGAGGAAGGCTTTCTATTCCTGTCACATTCTGTGACAGGGYTTTCCAAACATGGACCTTGCCTCAGTCAGATGAAGTAGGATTATACTGAAAGCTGCTGGCTGATCTGWTTTCAGAAAAAGTTGCTGCAATCCTTGGAAGAAATAGCTTAGAGTAATAGAATTTTAGCAGAAATGAATCTGCAGCTAGCTGGGAAAAATTCAGTGTRGCCACAGAGACTTAAGATGCTAGACTTGCAGTTTCACTATGGACTATGAAATTAGGACACTGGAGAAGGGAAATGTATTGAAAGTGGGTTTTTAAAAATGGAATCGTAAAATGCCTTGAATTTCCTATTTTATATTTTTTTTTCTACATAGAACTTAGGAATCAGCCTGGCACTGAAATGCATATGTCATCCTTTCATAGTAATACCTCCATCTAAACAGCCTTTAGACTCTTTTCTTGAGGAAAACTGTTCTCAGAGAGTAAACAGAACAAAATGTTCAAGTTTTCATAGTAAATTGATTATGAATCTACCTTCAAAAATAGTTCATTTTAAGATACCAACCTATAAATTATAATTCCTTCATATTTAACTAACTGTAGTCAAATAAAGTTGCTGTGAACAAAGATAGCAGACAATCCCCACCAACACGTGTTTATAAGCGAACAGGCCATTTAAATCCTGGCCAGGAAAAGCCAACAGAGTCAGTGGGAAAAACAATGAAATATGCAGAGTCTTTTATAAAAACTGCACACCCGTTTTATATATAACAGTGAGCCATAAATAATCTTGATATCACATGATTTTTGTGGAAGTAAACCATGAACTAAAGAAAAGCATTTCACTACTTTGTCTCCTTGATATTCACCAGCAAAAATGCAGGTAGAAGGAAAGCAATACTTACACAGGAAATTAACATGTGCTCCAAGAAAAAATGCTAAGGTGATGGGTTTACTCCTGAGAGATGAAAAAGATTATCCACAATTTTGCCTAAGGAATTACCTGAGTGGAAGAAAATAGTTCAAGACAAARAACTGATGGAATTTCCATGTGTGAAAAGGTGATCATGCAAGTGCAATGACCAGCTGCGGGAGTTCCGAGACCAGGCACCCTGGGATGGCTGCTAGCGCGGCTTCCCAGTGACTCATGACAATTGCCTGGGACAAGTGCCTTGCCTGGTTCTCTTGTCCTGTGTCTGCCTATGTGTACGACCCCTCAGACCCTTAAATAAACGGAGGTGGCTATTTCTGTCATTGGCACCATTCTGTCTTTTAAACTTTACTATTTATTTTTTTAGCTTCTGAATGAGAGAAACAGGTAATATTTGTCTTTCAGAGTCAAATTTATTTCACTTGGCATAGTAGTTTCTAGTAGTCCCATCAATTTTCTAGAAAAGTTATGACTTTACATAGTTTTATTTTTAATGATTTAATGCATATTATATATAATGTATATGTATATATATATATATAATATTTTCTTTACCCATTCATCTGCTGATGGTATCTAGGCTGAATTCTTATCCTGATTATGGTGAATAGTGAAATAATAAAACACAAAGCATAGTTTAGTCGTCTCCGTGTGGTATGATGACTGGGAATCCTTAAAGTCCATAACTGTGAGAGCTAACATGGGACAATACGGTATTCTTGTTTTAATCTCACTGGTCTCAGTGTGATTAAAATTCACTCTGTAATGGAATATGACCCTGTATTCCTGGCCTTTTTGCTTCCTCTTTCTAACTGACAACTGCAGGGACCCCATACATTTTCTAGTATGTATAGTCTTTGTGGCTGTAGAGAAACTAAGGGCCACCTACAGGAACTTGACCAGTAGAGCCAGCCATTCTCAATCTCTATTTTGAATTTTTTAAGTTGATCTTTGAATTTTTATTCATTACTTTATTTATTTATATCCTGACTTCTTCCTCCATCTCCCTTCCCCCTCACCTCTGAGAGGATGCCCCCTGGGTGTCCCATACCCTAGGGCATCAAGTCTCTACAGGCTCATCCCCCCCTCTCCCACTGAGGGCAGAGAAGGCAGCCCTCTGCCACATGTGTGCTGGAGGCCATGGGGCCTTGATTGTGTACTCTCTGGTTGGTGGCTCAGTCTCTGGGAGCTTCGAGGGGTCCATGTTAGTGACACGATTGGTCTTCCTGTGGGGTTGCCATCCCATTCAGTTTCYTCAATCATTCATTCCTATAACACATCCATAGGGGTCCTCAACCTCTGCCTCATGCGTGGCTGTGTTTATCTGCGTATGTCTCAGTTAGCTATTGGGTAGAGACTGTCAGAAAATAGCCATGCTAGACTTCTGTCTGCAAACACAACATAGCATCACCAATAGTGTGAGGGATTGGTACCCACCCATGGGAGGGATTCCACATTGGGAGGATCACAGGTTGAATTTTTTTTCAGTCTCTGGTCTAGTTTGGCCCCTTCATTTCTTTTAGACAGGAGTGATTTGCGGTCAAAAAGTTTGTAGGTGGATTGGTGTCCCCATCTATGCACTGGAGGTCCTGTCTGGCTACTGGAGATAGTCACTTCAGGTTCTATATCACTACTGTTGGGAATTTTGGCTAAGGTCACCTGAATTGGGTCCTGGGAGCCTCCCCATCCCAGGTCTCTAGGACTTTCTAGAGATTCCCCCCATCCCCATCCCTACCCCTGGGAGCTGCATATTTCCATTCATTCTTCTGACCCTCTGGGTCTCTCCTGATTTTCCCCTTATCTGATCCTAACCCTCTATTCCCTGTCCCCTCTCCCTCYATCTGCCTCCTTAGACTATTTTATGCTCTCTTCTAAGTGAGAATCAATAATGCTCACTTCGGATTTCCTTCTTGTTTAGCTTTTCTTTTTTTGAGTCTGTCGAGTTGAGGATGGTTATTCTGTATTTTATGGCTAATATCCACCTATAAGTGAGTACATACTATATATGTCTTTTTGGGTCTGAGATACCTAACTCAGGATGACATTCTCAAGCTCTATCCATTTGTCTGGAAAATTCATGATGTTCTTGTTTTTAGTAGTTGAGTAGCATTTCATTGTATAAATGAACCACATTTTCTGTATCCATTCTTAGGTTGAGGGACATATGGGTAGCTGTCCAATTTCTGGATATTTATGAATACGGCTGCTATGAACATAATGGAGCATGTGCCCTGGAGGTATGGTAGGRCATCTTTTGTGTTTAYGCCCAGGAGTGGTATAGCTAGGTCTTCAGGTAGAACCATTTCAAATTTTCTGAGAAACTACCAGATTGATTTTCAAAGTGGTTGAATAAGTATGTAATCCCACCAGTGATAGGCGAGTGTTCCTTTTTCTCCGCATCCTCACCATAATATGCTTGAGGTTTTGCTCTTAACCACTCTTGTTGGAATTTCAGGATTATTTTGTTTTGCATTTCCCTGATGAATAAAGATTTTGAACATTTCTTTAAGTGGTTCTCAGACATTCTTCATTCCTCTGGTGAGAATTCTGTTTAGTTCTTTACCACATTTTATTTATTGGGTTATTTGGTGTGTTGGAGTCTAACTTCTTGAGTTCCTTACATAATTTGGATATTAGCCCTCTGTTGGATATAGGGTTCATGAAGATCTTTTCCCAATATGTAAGCTGCCATCAATAGTAATAGATGGTATCCTTTACCTTACAGAAGCTTTTCAGTTTTGTGAGGTACCATTTATCAATTGTGGATCTTAGAGYCTGAGCCATTGGTGGTCTGTTCAGGGAATTTTTTCGTGTTCCAATGTGTTTTAGGCTTTTTCCCACCTTCTCTTCTATTAGACTCAGTATATCCAGGTTCATGTCGAGGTTCTTGATCCACTTGGACTGGAGCTTTGTGCAGGGTGATACATATTGATCAATTTGTATTCCTTTGCCTACAGACTGCCAGCTAGAAGAGTACCATTTGTTGTAAATGCTGTTTTCCACTGGATGGTTTTAGCTTCTTTGTCAAAGTTCAAAGGTCCATAGGTGCGTGGGTTTATTACTTTCTTTTTCTTTTTCTTTTTATGTTCTTAAGACATTTAGTGAAGTGTATGGTCTTTGTGGGTACAGTATTATCAAACCAGCTTGTTCCTTTTTTAATTTATTTTTTATTGGCTRTTTTCTGTATTCCATTTAAAATGTTATCACTTTTCCCAGTTTCCCCTCCAGAACCCCCCTAACCTATCCTCCCTCCCACTGCTTCTATGAGGGTACTCTGCCTCCCACCCGCCTAGTTCTACCTCACTGCCCTGGCATTCCCCTCAGGAATTGAGCCTCCATAGGACCAAGGGCCTCTCCTCCTATTGATGCCAGACAATGCTATCATCTGCTACATATGCAGCTGGAGCCATGGGTCCCTCCATGTATACTCTTTGGTTGGTGGTTTAGTCTCTGGGAGCTCTGGGGGATCTGGTTGGTTGA
>BDUI01005118.1:47616-70136 GCA_002335545.1 Apodemus speciosus
GGCTTTCACTCGGGCTCTTTCACCTGACAGACTTCAGTGCCTCAGCACAGAGAGACTATGGAAAATCCCATTCTGAATTTAATCAACTTTTTGGCTTAGCTCTTCAGCTCCCTATTTCACAGCACTGAGTAGGAGCGTGAAATCTCACAAGAAGGGATTAAGTAGTAAGGCAAGACAATGGCTACTGTCTACATGCCAAGGAAATTTTGCAGTGAAGAGRGCAGATAAAAGGGACATGTTCGAGAGGAGGATCACGGGAGAAGGCTCTTTATAAAGAGTAAGAAACTGACGTCCTCAGATGGTAGCTTCGCCTTGGGATGTTGGAGCATGGCAGGGTCAGGTGCCAAGGCCTTTGGTAATTTGGTATTAGTTCTTTGTCTTATTGCTATGATTAAATACCTGACCAGAAGCAACTGAAGAGAGAAGGGTCTATTTTGACTGGAGGTTTGAGGGTCCCAGTCCACCACAGCCCCAAGAGTCTCCAGTGTGAAGGGGCTGGTCATACTGAGTTCACAGTCATAAAGGAGAGAGATGACTGTTAGTGCTCAGAACGTTTACTCTCTGGTTTCCATTTTCAGCCAATCTGTGGAAGGCAGATCCCACATCCTTCTCTCAGTTAAATGTCTCCAGGAGCACAAGCTCCCAAGTACAGCTCAGGGTGTGTCTCCTGGCTGATCCCAAAACCAATCCAGATGAAAGCAAACACTGACCACTACCGTAGTGAAGGCAGTAACATAAAACAACACTGAGGGCCTGGAGAGATGACGGCTCAGCAGTAAGAGTGCTTGCTGCTCCTACATCAGAGCTGAGCTTGGTTCCTACCACCCATGTTAGGTGGCTCAACCACCTAACACTCACATACAACATACATAGAATTTTTAATTGAAACAAAAATCTATACTGTAAAAAGGAGGAAACAGCATTCTTGTGGTAGGACCTTGGAGAAGTTGTAGACTTGATGGGTAGCAGACCCTCAGATGCTTCAATTCAAAAAGTGAGTGTGCACCTGCTGATGCTGCAGTCCAAGCCCAAAGACTTCAACTGATGGGCGTGCGACAAAGAGTAGAACAAAGGTAAGAGATGRAYAGCAATGGGTGGTCTCAAAATCTACCTCAGGGTAGAAGTATCAACTTACCAGAAACCAAGTAGATTCTGAGTATCCAAGAGGCACCCAAGACTTCTAGGGAGAAGAAAAAGAGAGCCCTGAAGCAGGTTTTTGAGTGGAATTCATAAAACCTCTGTTTATTCTTCATCCAAGGTGGACCTAGGATACTTTAGGTAAAATGTGAGCAAGAAAGTAAGTGCTTCAAAGAGACAACTCATTGTGTCTTTTTGTCCTCTGAGGAAAAGGCCATGAGAAGGTTTCTGCACTGGGTTTCCAATCAGGATTGTTGGCAAGGGTTCAAGGCCAGCTTCCTAACTCTCCTTGTGAGATGACCACATACACAAAATTCCAGACCATCTTGGTGTGACCATCACATCAACTGTAACCTCAGCAATGACCAACTTGTCACTGTTTCTTTTCAAGTCCATAGGTGTGGACCCTCTGCCAGCTAAGCTGTCCTATGACAAGTCACATGACCAAGTGTGGGTCCTGAGCTGGGGAGACGTGCACAAGTCCCAACCAAGCCTACAGGTAGGTTGAGCATGTTAAAGCTGATACTCAGCCTATACAGGATTCTGTTGCTATAAAGTAATTGGCTCATGCTTCCCTGGGTGGCTGTCTATCCAAACTATTTCCACAAAAACTGAGAAGAAAGCAGGAAACAGTATTATTTAGGATTTACCTGTGATCTAAGAATAAACACTCACTTTAAAAACTGTCTAGAGTAGATTGGTCTATAAACACGTCATTGGATGAATGGTCTTGATTGTTAATTGAATTAAGAGGGTCCAGCCCACTGTGAGAAGCACCATCCCCTATACAAGCAGTTCTGGGTTGTGTAAGAAACCTTGGTAAGCTTGAACCTGTATCCAAGCCAGCAAGCAGTGACCTCCGAGGTTCATGCTTGGGTTTTGGCCCTGATTTCCTCAAAGATGGACTGTGACTCGGAAGTGTGGGCTCAATAAATCCTTTCCTCCCCTAAGTTGCTGTAAGTCAGAGTGTTTTAACACAGCAACAGAAGAAAACTAAAAAACAGTTTCCAAGCAATATTCCCATTAGGCAATTCACAGGGTATCTACAGCAGGACTACAACTGAAAACAAGGTAAAATGATCAAATTCTAATTCCATGAACTTAGTTCCTCCCTAGCCCCACCATACCTGACTCTCCTGAGTCGATAACTCTTGGGGCCAAACAGGAGGAGCCTCTGGAGTCCAGATGGTGAAAAGCAAAATAAGATTTTCTTCTTCTTCTTGGAATGAACAAACCATCTAAAGAATAGTGTTGAAAGTCACGAATGTGGGCTCTTTCCATTTGTTTTCTGTTGCTATAACAAACTACCTGAAGCTGTGTGATTTATAAAGGAAAAGATCTATTTTCTCTCATGGTTTTATCTAAGACCAAGTGGCTCTATCTGGTCAGCTTCCAGTAGGAGACCATAGGCAGGGGTGCTGCATCCCCTCATGGTGGACACATAGAAAATGGAATCAGATGTATGTGGAAGGGGCGCATGTGTCAGCAAGTGATAAGAAAAGGGCATGAGGCTCCCCTTATAACAATCCATTCTTGTGAGAACTCACCCATCCTATAAGGACTGCATTAATCCCTTCAGGAGACTAGAGATTCGTGGATGGAACTCAAGAAGGACCCACCAGCTCTCAACACTCTTAACGCTGGAGTTATATAAGTCATATGCCAATATGAATTTGGTGGAAACACACTCTATTGAAACCATCATTCTAGCCAATGAACAGGAGCAGCAGCCCACATGCTTGAAAGCACAGAGAAAGCACTTGGACTTAGTACTCACAGAGTACAGGGCCACAGACAGTTAAGTGACTTGATCATGGCCATGGCCCTAGTCTCCATGGCTCTGAAGACCCTACACTATACTAGGCAAGCTTGACATTACCTGGCATAGGTTGTGCCTGGCCCTGCATCTCTCTCCCTAGATCTAAGGGATCTACTAAGCCCTAAGGGGGGGAAAAGGTCACAAGATTATCTCCTCGGTTCTCCTAAAAAGCAATGCACAGAACCATGTGGATACAAGGGAGAACTTAACTCATTCTGTGCAAATGAGTGATGTGGGCCGTGGGTTGAGTGGTCTCTTAGAACCAACAGAAGTAAATAGAGACAGCTTGGCCTTCTCCTCCCAGCCATCAAGGGAAGATCCTAGACAAGCATCAGATAAGCTGGACCAGAGAGGTTATCACTTTATACAGAGAGAAAAGAGRCACAGCACTGGTTTAAGAGCCGGCTGAAGAGGAAACAAACACCTTGAAATATATGTGAACTAGATAAAGCTAGGAGAGTGAAAGAAAAATAATATAATAAGAAATATAAGTTTTTACAATCAAGTCTTACTTTCTTGGGAAAAGAAGAGTGGAGAAAATGTTGGGATGTGAATATCCCATTTCTCCAAATATCCCTTGTATGTRCATTGGTGTGTTATCTACATGTATGTCTGTGTGAGGTTGTTGGACCCCCTAGAACTGGAGTTACAGGCAGTTGTGAGCAGCCATGTGGGTGCTGGGAATTAAACCCAGGCCCTTTGGAAGAGCAGCCTATGCTCTTAACTGCTGAGTCATCTCCCCAGCCCCTGCTTTTTTTTAGGGGGGAAGATATGCTGGGGACGAGACAGTCAGTAGTTTGCTTACCTGGCATGCGGAAAGCCCTGGATTCCATCCCCAGGAAATCATACATGGTGGTATATGACTGTAACCTCAGAACTTGGGAAGTGGAGGCAGGAAGATCAGAAGTCCAAGGTCATCTTTGGCCCCACTGTGAATTTGAGGCTAGCCTGGACTACATGAAAGAGACCGGGTCATTCATTCATGTATACATACATACAAATATGCATACATACATATGTAAAATGATTCTATATGATTTAAAGGAAAACCATTAGAAATAACTTATTTTTAAGAAATATAAATTCAAGCCTAGTGACACTGGCCCCTAATCATAACTACTCTGGAAGTAAAGGAGAGAGGCTCATGCACTCAAGGCCTGCCTGGACAGTAAAGTGAGTTCAAAGCCAGCCTGGGCAACTTAGCCCTCACCTCAAAAAAAGAACAGGGAGTGGGGCAGARAGATAGCTCAATCCGTAAAATGCTTGTGTTACAAACATTGGGATCAAACCTCCTAAACCCATAAAGGGGGGAAAAATGAATGTGGGGCCAGCAAGGTGACCAGGTGAGAAAAGACACTTGTGATACCAGCCCAACTAAGTCCCATCCCTAGAACTCACAGTGGAAGGATAGAAACTGACCCCCAAAAGTTGACCTCTGACCCTCACATTCACTCCTACACACACACACACACACACACACACACACACACACACACACTTTTTTAAAGCTATGTATGGGGTCTCTGGAGAGACTGAAACAGGAGGATTCCTGGAACTCTGTAGCCAACCAACCCAGTCTGCATAGCAAATTCCAGGTCCATTTGAGATACAGTCTCAGAAATAAATAAAGGTGAATGTAGAGCTAGGGGAAGATTCAGTGGTTAAGAGCACCGACTGCTCTTGCAGAAGACCCAGATCCAGTACCCAACACCCACATGGCAGCTCACAACGATCCTTTAGTCCAGTTGCAGGGGATCTGATATTCTCTTTTGACCTCTGCAGGCACCAGGGGTGCACATGATGCACATTTATACAGGCAGGCAAACACAGCACATAAAATAAATATCTAACATATGTTTTAATTTTTAAAGATGAGTGGAATAACACCCAAGGTTGTCCTCTGGCCCACATAAGCACACACATGCATTTATGAGTTGAAGAGACTAGAATCTGACTCCGTGCTGGAATGCTTTCCTACGTGTGGGTCCTAAACTCAGTATCCATTACCAAAAAGGGGGGAGAAATGACATGAAAGAAATACAGTGGAAGAAATAAAAGGAGAGACCTCGAGGCTTGAAACAGTGGTAACAGTTGATCAAAAGGATGCTCGTGAAAGGGATGTGAGGGCCGGGTGAGGTGCCTTCCAGTTTAAAAGCTGCGGACAGCAGGAAAGACTTTCATGATGATGAATAGCTGTGTGCCCAACAATGTAACTAAATGCGTAAAGCAGTGATTAAATATAATATAGCTTGATCAAAGATGGGCCTAAATCGTACATACCAGGGAAAGAAAATAACACATGAGAAAAATCCATCAACACAGACAAGGAGCTGAACTTAATAGATAGGAAACATTTTAGCTAGTAGAATTTTTTTACATGCATATAGATACAAAAAATTATATCATTATTCTAAGGAAAATGTCAAAGGTTTTGTAAAATTAGATGTTCTAGGCTGTAATATCTGATAATCAGAAGGTAAGCAGAGTCCTGGAGAAAGGGATTAGCATTTAAGAGTCCTTGCCATTGTTACAGGGAACCTGACTTGGTTCCTAGTATCTACATGGGGGGGGGGGCGGCTCACAACCACCCACAATCTGAACTCTAAGAGATCTGATGCCCTCTTCTAGCACCCCCTGACACACACACACACACACACACACACACTTTTTAAAGTAACCTAATAATAAAATGTTCCTAGAAACAGTTGAAAAGCTATACATGGCCACACACACTTATGAGCCGTCAACTCTAAGATGCTGAGACAGAAAGATTAGGAGTTCAAGGCCAGCCTCAAATATATAGTGAGACCCCCGTACCCCACATCCAAAACACAGGCAATGAAAGAGACTTCAAGTATGGGGGAAAGCGTGCTGTTAATATTTGTAAAGCATTCGAAGCATCCTACCATTCCTCCTAGATATTTATTATTCGGGATTGGTTACATTTTGCCCTGGCTATGTGGAGATGAACCCACGCATAAAGGTCACCCCCATACTCTCCTCGGCAACCAGTGTTAACCATTAGGTATCACCAGTTCTGCCATCTCCTTACCCCAGGCCCAGCATTCTGTCACCTCTAGCCTGTCCCTCCAAATGCTACTTCTCAGCTGGCATTGTCCATCCATCTAAGAGAGAGGCTTGGCATTCTTGTCCTCTCCCTTCTAGGTAATATCTCATACTACAGTGTCACTGCTGTATCTTTCCTGAGCTGAGCCCACAGGAACTAGAAGTCTTCACAATTATCTTTGTAGCATCTGTGGGTTCAGCTATGTGCTAGGACAAGAGACCAGGGCAAGAACCCCAGGGATCCAAAAAATAAATAAATAAATAAAGTCGACCTGCCACATAGGGTCAATGGCTCATGGCGCTATGTCTGATGAAGCAACCTCTGAATACAGGGTGTCAGGGTGGCGAAGCGCAAGTGACACTGACCGATGACAGCCTGTAATTTTCCATCTCTATTATAAGCTGAAATGACAGGCCTGGCATCAAGCAGTGATTGCACACTGCCTTGGGATTCACAGCCTCGTTTCCCAGAATCTCTCTTAGATCCCATTTCTAATCCTTGTGTTTTCTTAATATCCAGTTCCATGAGCTTGTTCTCCCGTGGGCTTGTCAGGAAAGCATCATCCTGCCATTTGTTAAATAGAAAAATCACAGGAAAATACACTCCGTGCAGCCCCCAAACCACTCAGAGAGCAGAGATCACAGCAGGTATCCCTCTGCAGCAGCATCTCGCCTGTTGACATTCCCCCACCCGCAAGGCCAGCATGGAGGACTCCAGCCTCAAACCTGCCTGCACGGGCAAGCCAGCTGCTGTTTGTTTTGTCATGAAAGTGAAAGCCAGAAGGCAGCCCCTTTCCTAAAAGGCAAAAGGACTCAGTGCTACGAGCTGTGTTCTCAGCAGGTCCCATCACAGACTGTCCTTGTCCTGTAGGCTGCCATGGGGCTGCAGAAACCTGGGTCCTCTCTGCTACCACCCTGGCCACAATATGAGCTTTAAAAAAAAATGTTTCTTCCTCCTAGTTGAGAGTTGAGGGTCTGCTTCCTGTCCCTAGGGCCCTTGAGCTAAAATTGCCTGTGAGCCGGCTGAGCTGCATTGCACTGTAGATCTGCCCCGTTCTGGGCCGTGGCCTAGAATCTTTACGAGCATGTACAGAAGGCAGGGCCTAGGTTAGCCCTTAGCCAAGTGGCTTCACACAAGGCACCCAGTGTGCCTTGACTTGACTCATCTTGTCTAACCTCTCCTACCACGTAGCTCTCTCTAGAGCTAAAGCTGCCCGGGGTCAACATARCAGGGACACACACCAGGGCATGGACCTGTTTGSTTTCTGCCAAGTCTGCACAGCAGAAAGCATTACCTGTCTGGAAACAGAGGTAACCATGATCCAATTTGTGTAAAGAATGGGGCCAACATCTTCTCATTAGGGAGCAAGTCCCTTTTGCATAGCTAGAGTCACTCTAAGATGCCATCGTGGCATCGGTGACAGCCCAGCCTGTAGGACGCCTGCTTTCTCTCACCAATTCTGGAGTCTCCACATTTYGAGAGCAATGTAGGACAGAAATTCCCAGAAACCCATGCTCTGGTACCTAGCATTAAAGAACATAAATTCCAGATTAGGAAGATGGTTCAGGGTGCTCGACATACAAGCATGAGGACCTGAGTTCAACCCCTAGAACCCACATTTAATAAAAAATAAAAAACAAAAGCCAGGCATGGTGATGCACACTTGTAATCCCAGTGCCGGGAAGGTGGAGACTGGCAGGCCCTGGGAGCTTATGGCCAGCCAGCGTAGCCTTCCTGATGAGTTACAGGTTYGGCAAGAGACCTTGGCTCAAACATGCAAAGTAGATAGAAACATGAGAAATGATACCCAAGGTTGACCTCTGACCTCCACTAGCATATGCACAGCTGTGCACGCACACATGCTTGCCCCACACAAAAACACACACACAAAAACAATAATTACGTTAAATTCCAAGCGCATCAGGCCTTTGTCCAGAACACTCTCTCCCTCTTTCTCTGAGATTGAACACAGATGAACACACTGGAGCCATTGTTGAGAAGGAGCTGTCTCTGAACATACTAGGGAGGGTAACTTCCTAAGAAARCCCAGCACCATTCCCTAGGTCCCCACCCCACCCTCCTGGAGGCTGATAAGAAACCCACTGCCAGGTCTGATGGAGGAGGGGTGGACAGTCTGGGCCTTCTCATCCCACCACTTCCTCATCCAGGAAGGACAGATGCCTGATCTCCACGTTCCCAAGCAGCACCCACCTGGCTCCTGTCCCTTCCCCGAGACTAGGGCTTACCCACCACCCAGCAGCCTATCTGTGAGGTCTGCCCCTGAGCATTTGCATGTTCAGATCTCCAGCCCCTTCCTGAAAAGCTCCCACAAGAACCCCTCTCTGTATTACAGGTGATCACAGAAGCCAGCACTGGCCAAGGCCAGCATCTCATCCGAACACCGTTTGCAGGAGTGGACAATTTCTTTATACCTCCAACAAATCTCATCATCAACCATATCAGGTAACTGGTCCACCACGCCTCTGCAGGCCATGCTCAGCCCCRTTCTGCCTGGGCAGTCATGCCCAGGTGGGCACCAAATCCCCTCTTGCCCTCCYACTACTACTTCCTGCTCTGCCTTTGAATAGAAAAATCACTCAGCAGACCCAGAGTCTTTAGAGACTGGCCACTCCCCTTCCTTCCTCATTTCATAGAGCACCCACAGGCTCTGCAAACCTCCCCTGTGGTGTCACCAAGATCCCAGAGATCTCACTATGTATGCCTTTGTGAACTGACATCAGGTGCTGTCTCTAGGAAGAAATGGTTCATTTTGCRGGCTGGTGCCAGGGACACAAAGAGAACAATAGGCTCCTGAGAACCTCTTCTCTGCAAAGCCTCAGAGCTGGAATGAGCCCCACCAGGACGCTGGAGTGGTGCAGGCTCAGGCTCTGGATGCTCCTGAGTGCCTCTTAAGCTCGAGTTCCTTTTGAGAGCACTGTTTTCTCCCTCTGCTTCTTGAAGGATGCATTAAAGTCAATGCCCGGAGCATTTTGCCTGCTCTGGAGATGCCAGTTTTATCAGGAGGAAATTACAGGCCTAGAGATATCTCCTGTTCTTCAGGTGCATCTGGCACTGTAGGCCTCTATAAGCAAGGCTCTTGGGCTCAGGATCTCTGAGGAAGTCCCACCTGGAGTCAGACCTTTCCATATTTGCAGGCAGTCTCCAACAGAATATCAAAAAGCTAGATGTGACCAAGTCCCATCTGCTTGAGCTCCCTCTCAGATCCAGTCTTCCCAACTGCTCTGGGAACAGACAGAGATCTCTTGGAAGTCCCTGACACTCAGAGAGACAAGCTGTCCTAGACTC
This sequence comes from Apodemus speciosus, assembly GCA_002335545.1. NCBI lineage: Eukaryota > Metazoa > Chordata > Mammalia > Rodentia > Muridae > Apodemus > Apodemus speciosus. The sequence continues at coordinate 56,946 of BDUI01005118.1, forward strand.
TGTAGCCCAAGGACATCAGAGCACTAAGAGGMTATGTGTCTTCATAGGCAAAAGTTGCTCATTACCCACATCATAGATGGCAGAGGGGAGACCACACTGTGCACTCCTCCCCCACCCTGGACATCAAGGCTACAAATAGAAATTCTATCCTCCTTGGCTGCATCTATGTCCTCAAATTCTGACTTACCAGTCAGCCCAAAAACAGTCTAATTTACAAGATTGTGTTCTTATGACAGTAGGGCAAGAGAGGTCTATCTGTCTTTTTCTTCATACCCACCCTGTAAGYCCAGATCCCCTCCCCAGCTAGCACAAGCTAGGGAAGCCATCCAAAGCCCCCACCCAAGATGCATTAAGGGCCTTTCCTCCTCCTAATTTCTAAAGATGAATGGCTTTTGCAAACACACAAATTCACAAACATTTGACCTCAACAGTATGTGGCTGACTCGTAGCTAACTGACTTCTAGAAGCATCCCCTGCAGGATGATGGATCTTATTAATAGACCATTAGATGACTGAAGGGTTGGGATGTCATCATTTAAAACAAATGACAGCTGCCTCCCCCCCTCACAGTGGCCTCCTGCTCTCTGACCTCCATTCTCCTCCCAGGTTTGGCTTCATCTTCAACAAGACTGACCCGGCTGTCCACAAAGTCGACCTGGAGACTCTGATGGCGCTCAAGACAATCAGCCTACGGCACTATGGCTGCATGCCTCAGGCCATGGCACACACCCACCTTGGAGGCTACTTCTTTGTGCAGTGTCAACCGGACACCCCTAACTCCCCTGGCCCACAAGTGCTCATTGACAGTGTCACAGACTCGGTGCTAGGTCCCAACAGTGATATCACGGGCACCCCCCATGTGTCCCCTGATGGACGCTTCATTGTTAGTGTCTCCAACAAGGGCCCCTGGCTGCACGTGCAGGAGGTCACAGTGCGGGGRGAAATCCAGACTCTATATGACCTAAAACTAAACCCGGGCATCTCTGACGTGGCATTCCAGCATTCCTTCACGGAAGGTAATCAGTACAACGCCTATGCCACTCTCGACAAGGAGCCAGACGTGCTGTTCCTGGAGCTGTCCACTGGGAAGATGGGCAGGCTGAAGAACTTAAAGGAGCCACCCAGAGGGTCAGCCCCACCCTGGGGTGGACCCCGCAGAGTCCTGAGAGACAGCGGGCTCTTTGGGCAGTACCTCCTCACACCGGCTCAAGAATCACTCTTCCTGGTCAACGGGAGACAAAATGCCCTGAGGTGTGAGGTGTCAGGCATAAAGGGTGCGGCCACGGTGGTCTGGGTTGGAGAGGTATGAAAGGCTCCGGTAAGGAACCACCCTCGTCCTGACACCGCGGCCCCAACCAGGTGCGCTGTACATTTTCATAGACAAAAACAAAAAACAAAACAAACAAAACAAAAAAACAAGCCAAACCCTGTACTTTGCTTTGTGGTTCAACACTGATTACCTTGCAAGTTCCCTAGTATGAGGTATGCGCTGCATCCAAGATTGAGGGGTTTTCATCCAGAAGTATGATTTAATACCTTGAGCTATGATGAGAACACCTGCTGCTGCTGCTGCTGCTGCTGCTGCTGCTGCTGCTGCTGCTGCTGCTGCTGCTGCTGCTGCTGCTGCGTGCAGGAAAATCATCTCTGTGCCCGGCTGCACACCACCATGTTGCCTGGGGACACCACAGAACCGAGGGATCCGGCTGCCCAGGCTGACACTTTCGTCAGCTGCCTTCGAGTAATCATTATCTTAACCTGCCAGCCCCAGCCAGCCTGTGCCCTGAAGGAGTGGCCTGAGCAGCAGACTGTCCTAACGTACCCTGCTGGGGACCTCACTTGCGCCATTGCAGATGCTATTTGCTTGCTTTCCCAGCTGAACGCTCTATCCGTGGGGGAGAGCCTCCGAGACGTACTACACCTTGCAGGATGGGGAAATCACTGTCTTTATTTTGGAATTTTTTTTTATTAAAACTAATTTTTTTTTAATAATCTCAGATGCTAGGAGGCAGATAGATGCTCTCCAAGGTTCTGATATATTCTTCCCTGCCTTAGGCTAAGTCTCTGGGGGAAAGGGTTCCAATCTTACATCCCATGTGCAGAAAACAAAAACAATATCCAAGAAATAGTGGCTCTCCACACCATTGTGTTGCTGGCCACATACAGCCCATAATACCATGCTAAAAATCTATGCTGGGACCCCAAGAGACCAAGCTGAGCCTGTGCACCTGCTTTTCACCATAGAAAGGCATTGAGGAAGCCTAACGTGCCAGAAGTCCAGTCCCAGTGCACACCAGGCTTGCCTGGCAAGGGATAGGCAGCCTCTGGGCTCAGTGCCAAAATCTAGAAGCCGCGAGTGCCACCCATCCAGAGTCTAAGGCTGTGTTTCTGCACAAGCAGTTGGCACTGGCGCCTCTGCCACTGTCACCACACTGCAAGAGAGCCCTTTTCCCTAACCGTTCTCATTCCCACACTCTAAGCTACGCACTCTCCAAAATGCAGAACCTACAAAGGACTGTGTCAGCCCCTCCTCTTCCTGCCTACACTAGGTTCTCAAGCCATCAGGAAGAGGCACAACCCAGCCAGCTCCACAGGGACCACCTGTGTCTGAGCCTCTCAGCAAGAAGGAGAACCCCTGCCCAGGTCTCTCTGAACACTCCAGTCCTCTGCCATGTTGGTGGTCAAAATGCACCTGCTTTCTAGCTTGAGTCATCACTCTGCAAACCCTACAGCATTAAGAAAGTGGGCCTACTCCCGCCCTTCAGTTACCTTAGCCACTTTATCTACCAACAATGGCCGGGACTTTGAAAACACAGACTGTACTTCGTTCCTGCTTCCTGCGTGAGTACTCAACCTCCCAATTGCCTGTTCCAGCTTCCTGCCACTAATCCAGCCTGACCCACATCGCCTGTCTCTCGGTCCACTAAACACGGCCCCTTATAGTCCCTGGTAGTCGTCTGTATATTGTGTTTCAGATTTGAGTAAAGACAAGACACATAGAGGTTGAAGATGCTGATCTCAGAGGTCATCTTCACACCTGGGGTGGATGTTGATGTATCTTATCTGCCTCAGTATCTTGGTATGATCCCCAGAGTCCTATGTTTTCACTAAAACCTTCCAATGGTCATAATTTTCTCCTTTTGAAAGAACAGTGCCTGCCTCAGACAGAAGAATCCCTGAGCCTCAAAGAGGCAGAGCATCATGCCCACTACAACCCACCAAGCCAGAGCATCGTCTCTCCCCATCCCACCAAGGCCAGAGTACCTACCCTCTTTGGATGCAGGATTCCAGAATCAAAGGCAAATCTGTTCCAAGAAACTGGATGAAAGCAGGAGTACTACTTGGTCAATGTTCCTCCCACTCTCTCTCTCTTTCTTTCTGATATACCTAGAAGGCACCTGCACATGTTTCTATTCTTCTGATAGAATTACCGGAGACAGCCACCATATGTCCAGTGACCTGCATACAGGACTTAGTGAAAGCGAGAAATCACAAGCCTGAAGTCTAGTCCGATGTCAGTAGCTCAGCCCAGGACACAGTCACAAAAGTGGAGTGACTTCCTCTAGAGGAAGGCAGAAGACTGCAGAGAAACCTTGCCTGGCTTCCCCTCTCTTCACTGCGGGACCAGAAGAGACTCATGAGTAGAGTTTAAAACCCAATGGTGGAAGATGGTGACACGTGGGTCCCCTGCCACAACCCCATCCCAACGGCTTGTTCTAAGGAACATAAAGAACTACAGCTCACAGTTTACCCAGAGAGGACTGGTTTAACCAACAAAATCACCAGGAAAGCTGTTTCTATAGACCCCATCTGTAATTCTTAACAGTCAACAGATGACATGAACACCCTGCCATTCCTTCCAGAAAACAAATACAAACTCTCTGCACCTATAGCTACTGGTTCTCCTTCTGCCCCAAAGCCCTCAGTCTTAACATCCTACCCAGCCTATGAGCGCATGGAAGAGAGACTTCCTGCTTCTGGCTGGCTGAGTCTGTGACCCTCCTGTCAAAGCAGACCAGAGGGTAGGCAACCCCCAATATGCCGAGGGGATCTCTTCAGTCCCCAAACCACACAGATATCCTACTGCCTTCCCGGGTCCCACCCAGGAGGAGGCTGGAAAAGACCTGAAGTCATGGCTGGGATCAAACACTAACGCCAAGATGCAGGTTCTTTGATGTAGAGAGAGAGAGCATCACCAGAGAAGTCCCTCCGCTGCATACCCCACCACACACTGAGCTATCTCCCCCTCCACCTGCTCCTCTGTTCAGGAAAGGGCTCCCAACTGAAGGGACACTCCCCAGGAAGGCAGCTTCAACCCCCAACAAAGCCAAGAGCAGCTGCCACACAGCGTGGAAACTTCCGAACCTTCGTTCAGCTAAGCAGTCAGGAGTTGGCTTTGTACAGCCGCATTTGTCTGTTGACCAATAACCTGTGAACTGAGGGAGATCTCAGAACTGAGATGTGGAAGATTCGCTCCGGATATATTTTTGTACCACAGGCTAAAGTGTAGTTGCTTCATTTCTTTTTCATGTGTTTCATCTGATGTTGCACCATCTCTGACCCTCCCTTCCAGAAGCAAGCCTCCTGGACAACTCTCGCCACACTCCCTCCCGCCCCCCCCCTGCACACCCACCGATCTACCTCACATCTTCCTCCCAGGCACCCAGCACCCCCAGATGCCACCCCAGGAGGCCAAAGGTGACGGAAGACAACTGTAGCACAGACTCAGAAGTCCTCCACCAGCCGCACCCCAAGTCCCACTCCATGTGTGATCAGAATCCATCGGGCCTGAACCTTGTCCAGAATCACAGCCCAGAGCCTAGCTCTCATTTCTACAGAGTTAGAAGCTGAAGACTAGGGAAATCACCTTCAGGGTGGTCAGAAAGATGGACCTTTGTCCAGCAGTGACAGAGCTGGTGACATTTCATCCCAACCCCTTCTCATGCTAGGCAGCCCACCCCCCCCCCACCTCCATCTGCTCCTGCTTCACTCACTTTCTTCCTGGTTCCCTCCCTGGATCCCAAGCCCCCTTCTCATGAGTTCCCCTAGGATGGCCCTCATCCTTCAAGGAGCAACAACCCTCTAACACACCAGCTTCATGCATCCTTGGCCCATGATGCACCTTGCTTTGAGGGTTCAAATGAGAAGTTAACTCACAGACCAGATGCTRCCATCTGCAACCAGGCCGCCACAGAGGCAAACTGGTTTTCTTCAAGAATATCACTAACTGCCTTCATTGGGTTTTTTTTTCCTCCACAACCACAGGGATGCTCAGTGGGATACTTAAAAGATCCAGCGGAAGCAAAGCACCAAGGTTGTGACCACGAGATGCCACACGGCTGGTGGAAGGCAACATACTTGCAGCTCATACATACATACTGCTCCAGCTTGAGGACCTGTGTGTCTTGGCTGAGCCTGTGGGCTTGGGCATCAGCTCCCCAGCAGATGCCTAAAGATTATAAGTGAGCGTCATCGTAGGCCTCCACACTCTCCTTTTGGCTCTAATTGGGTATCTAATTACACTATGAGGAAGTGTAATTCAACCAAATTATGGAATTTATAGGGAGAGAAGAAATGGACTTCCAGAATTCATAGTGAGGCTTTTTAGCAGGCACCAGCGCATTTAGGAAGTTCTTGCTTTTTATACAAAGTCACACTTGTGCACCTTTCTTTCCTAGCTCAACGTAACGACCAGTGACAGTCCATGTCCCACGGCTCACCCCCACCACAGCTCCCACCATTCAAGGAGCATCCACCTGCTACTGTCCCAGCATCACGTGGCCCCTGCTCATGATGCCTTATGCTTTAGGGTTCCAATGAAAAGTCACTCGTGGCCTAGGAACGTGGCCCTACCCTAAACAACTCTAGAGAACCCAGCCTACAACCCACAGGGCCTTGTGTATCAACTGACCCTCTACACCAAGCCTTGGTGACATGTTGTTCTCCAAAGTTCACCTTCTAAGAAAGGGAAACCAGCCTTRACTGGTGGAGAGACCCAGGGCTCTCTAAACTCTAGATCCCTATCCACTGTCTAGCATTCCATCTCTAGGGATGGGAGAGAAACAAACCTATCGGAGGCCAACCCCAGCCCACTGTGCACCACGATGGTAGCGCCCCACAATGTAGTGCCCCGTACTCACACTCTCCCTGCCTGCCTCCTCCACCTTCCCTCCACGGCGCCCCACATTCCCCAGTGATGCTGCCCTGCTTCCTGAAGGCTGTGTAAAAAAAAAAAAATGACCCAAAGTGAAACTGGGCATGAAGTTTTGCTGGAGTGGTCGCACACCGTTTCACGCTATTGTGCTGCCAAATGACCGTCAAGTTGTGGATCCACACACACCAAGAGAGTCATCCTCTCCCCCACCTCAGAAAAAAAAAACTCTCTTTTGATCTCTTACACTGAGGCAGGTCACATTCTTTTGAGCAGTTGTGTAGACTCCAAAATATATTTTCTGTAATCGGTATTTCTCAAAAGGCCACCTGTAATTATTAATACACATGTGAATTTTTCCTTATTTATAAGATATATATAAATTATTTTTAATACATCAACTTTAGTAGAAATTTGTACCAACCCAGTAACCGTATGTGGCATTTGAAATAAGTTTGTGTTTATTTTGGTGTATGACATTGTACTGAACAACACAGTGTATTTACTGTACCACTTGACACAAGAAAAAAAGACTCACAGATTATCATAAGGGATGGTCATTGTCAATGCTCTTTTTCTGAGGATTTTACAATAAAACTTGGAAAAAATTATGTTTTCGGAACTATGTGTCAGCAGCTGGGTCTGACACTTGGCCTGTGTGCGTCCTAAGCGTCTTTTCCAGATTCTCTGTCGTAAGTGGTGACCTTAATACCTCCCCTACAGCACCAGCGCCCAAGGCCGTGGCGCAAAGTGTGTGGATGTGGACACTGGGGAGACAAACATTTCTTTTAAAGCAGCGCCCAGTGAAGCCGACCTACACAATAAGCTGTCATGGCAACAGAAGCACCACAGTGCTGCTCTCTGCTGCCCCGACCTGGCCTCTTGCTAGGCACTGAAGTGTGCATTACCAGTGTTGTGACCAGCCAAGGAGGGATGGGCTATTATAATCTCCATTTCTTTGAAGGGCTTTGTGTGGTGTGTCTGTGTGTGTGTCCATGTATRTCTGTTTGTGTGTATCTGTGTGTGTCTCTGTGTGTCCATGTGTATCTTTCTGTGCATGTGTATCTCTGTATGTGTGTCTGTGTCTGTGTGTTTGTGTGTATGTGTGTCTGTGTATGTCCATATGTATGTGTGTATCTGTGTGTCTGTGTCTGTGTGTGTCTGTGTTTGTGTGTGTAGTGTGTCTGTGTATGTCCATATGTGTGTATCTGTGTGTGTGTCTGTGTGTGTGTCTGTGTTTGTGTGTGTATGTGTGTCTGTGTATGTCCATATGTATGTGTGTATCTGGGTGTGTGTCTGTGTCTGTGTGTGTGTCTGTGTTTGTGTGTGTATATGTGTCTGTGTATGTCCATGTGTATCTGTGTGTGTATCTGTGTCTGTGTCTGTGTGTCTCTGTGTGTGTCTCTGTATGTGTTTGTGTATGTGTGTCTGTGTATGTCCATGTGTATCTGTGTATGTGTGTATCTGTGTGTGTCTGTGTATGTCCATGTGTATCTGTGTATGTGTGTATCTGTGTCTGTATGTGCTTGTGTGTGTATGTGTGTCTGTGTATGTCCATGTGTATCTATGTATGTGTGCATCTGTGTGTGTGTGTCTGTGTGTTTGTGTGTGTATGTGTGTCTGTGTGTGCATATGGGTGCTGATTCCCACAGAGGCCAGAAGAGGGCAGCAGATCCGCAGCTGTTGTTACAGGTGGGTGGGAGCCATTCCAATATCAGAGCTGAAAACGACTCTGGTCCTCTGCAAAAGCAACAAAAGCTTTTAACTGCTGAGCCATTTCTTCAACTGTTCTTTTTTTAATTAGCATATATTAATTATAAATAATGGGCTTTGCTATTATATATCAGTTATGTAAATGACATATTTTAATCATACTTACATCTTTCTACCCAATCTGGTCCCTTCCTATTCCCACTATTCCTCTTTCTCTTCCCATTTAGACCTCATTTTACTTTCGTGTGCTGTGTGTGTGTCCCAGTAAATTTCACTAGGATTGCTTACAGGATCATGTTTATAGGAACATAGGCAATTCATCCACTCTGGTYCACTTGTTCTGCTTGTTCCGCTTTGTGTCTACTCCCAAATCTCTGATGTCTGCTTTCTTCTCCCAGCATTCCTCGCTCCCCCCTTCTGCCCCCTACTTCCTGTCCAACCATTGGCTGTCAGATCACTATTACAGCTAATCAGCAGCAAGACAACCTATGAACCTACAATAGAATTTTTAGATTGCTTCTAGGCATAGAGGGCTGTGTGACTGAAGAAAGTGTCTCTCCCTCCATCAGCAACCATTAACTACCGATAGATCCTTGAAGGGGGACGGTACACAGTAACCTCCTTCTCCCTCCACAAATAATCTCCACTTCAATGGAAGCAGTGGCTCAGAATGGCAACTGGCTCCAATTCAAGTCCATAGACGAATGGATCCTGGTCCCTGTGATCTACCCATATCCAACAAAGCCTGAACCTCAGGTCCCCTAGCCTCTGCCTTCTATATCTGCCTTATTAACATTTGTGGAAGGGTGGGGGACTAGCAGTTCCCTGTGTGGTGAGCACTGAACTTGATCCAAAAGCAATCACATGATAAGAAGCAGAGAGCAGTGACCAGCTGCCCATTGCTCCTGACTTTGGTCCCACCCAAGCATGTGCTTACCACCCCATGGGTGCAGCCCACTCCAAGACTTATCCATATATAACAGGACAGGAGCTTGTGTCTCGCCTGGCATCCCAAATGTCCATCCTGACCCAGCCAGTGAGGCCACTCAGACAGAAAGTGTTTGAGCCCCACGTGCCCAGATTGTCCTCAGTTTGTTTCCTCCCTGTGCCAGAACACTTTGGCAGCCGCATCTATTCTCTGTTCAACCATTGTTCTTCAAAAACATAACTCTGTAGCCACGCCTAGTCACAGAGAATGCCTACAGTCTAAAGGTGTGAAAGCTACGAAGAACTACAAGAGCCCTGACTCATCAGTGGTGCACACAGGAATACTCTCTTGGGGATAAATTTTGCATGGGGTGATCTGAAGTTAAATACAAATGCCTAAGTGCAGAAGAGTGTGGGCCACAACTAATAAAAGCAGCGAAGTTTCTTTGGATCTATGAACTGTAGTGCGGCTGTTCTTTACATCTAATATCCACTTATGAGTAAGTACAATATTTGCCTTTCTAGGTCTGGCCTGCCTCACTCAGGAAGATTTTTTTTCCTAGTTCCATCCATTTGCCTATAAATCTCAAGGTGCTATTTTTTAACAGCTGACTGATACTCCAATTGTGTACATGTACCACATTTTCTTTATCCCCTCTTCAGTTGAAAGGCATCTAGGTTGTTTCCAATTTCTAGCTATTATGAATAAAGCTGAAATGAGCACAGTTTAGCAAGTGTCCTTTTGGTAGAATGGAATGCCCTTTGGGTATATGCCCAGGAGTGGTATATCTGGGTCTTGAGGTAGATCAATTCCCATATTGATTTCCAAAGTGGCTGTACAAGTCTGTACTTCCACCAGCAATGGAGGAGTGTTCCCCTTGCTCCACATCATCACCAGCATAAGCTGTCACTTTTGTTTTTGATCTTAGCCATTCTGACAGGTATAAGATGGAATCTCAGAGTCATTTTGATTTGCATTTCCCTGATGACTAAGGATGCTGAACATTCATTTAAGTGTTTTTAGGCCATCTAAGATTCCTGTGTTGAGAATTCTCCGTTTAGAGCTGGATACCAATTTTTTTAAGATTTATTTCTTTATTTTATGTATATGAGTACATTGTAGCTATACTGATTGTTGTGAGCCATCATGTGATTGCTGGGAATTTGAATTCGCTCTGGTTGACCCCACTCACTTCAGCCTAAAGATTTATTATTATATCTAAGTACATTGTAGCTGTCTTCAGACAACCAGAAGAGGGCGTCAGATCCCATTACAGATGGTTGTGAGCAACCATGTGGTTGCTGGGATTTGAACTCAGGACCTTCAGAAGAACAGTCAGTGCTCTTATCTGCTGAGCAATCTCTCCAGCCCTGGATAACGCTTTTTAACTAGCTTGTTTGGTTTGTTGATGTCCAGTTTCTTGAGTTCTTTATATATTTTAGAAATTTTCCCTCTGTTGGACATTGGGTTGGTGAAAATCTTTTCCCATTCTATAGGCTGCCATTTTGTTCTATGATAGTGGTTTTTTTTGCCTTACAGAAATTAGAGGCTTCATCCGGCAACTGATGGAAACAGATACAGAGACCCACAGCCAAACGTTAGGTGGAGCTTGGGGAATCCTTTGGCAGAGGAGGAGGAAGGATTGTAGGAGCCAGACGGGTCAAGGACACACAAGAAAACCCACAGAAACAACTAACCTAGGCTAACAGGGTTCACAGAGACTAAACTGCCAACCAGGCGGCCTACCTGGGACTGACCTAGGCATATATGTTAGAGTTCTACAGCTTGGTCTTCTTGTGGGACTCCTAACAGCGGGAGCAAGGGCTATCTCTGACTCTTTTGCCTGCATTTGGGTCCTTTTCCTGCTATCGGGATCTAGCCTTAATACAAGGGGAAGTACCTAGTCTTAAAGAAACTTAATATGCCATATTTGGTTGATATCCATGAGAGGCCTGCCTGTTTTTGAAAAGAAACAGGAATGGATGTAGGGAAGAGGTGGGGGGAGGGGCTTGGCGAAGAGAAGGGAGAGGAAACTGCGCTCCGGTTGTAGTATGTGAAAGAAGAGTAAGGGGCTGGAGTGATGGCTCAGCGGTTAAGAGCACTGACTGCTCTTCTGAAGATCCTGAGTTCAAATCCCAGCAACTACTTGGTGGCTCACAACTATCCATAATGAGATCTGATGCCCTCTTCTGGGGTGTCTGAAGACAGCTACAGTGTACTTACNAAATAAATAAATAAATAAATAAATAAATAAATAAATAAATCTTTTAAAAATTAAAAAGAAAGAAAGAAAAGTTTTAAAATTGAAAAAAAAAGCAAAAGCAATGGGCTTGCCTGAGAGAGAACAGCCAGAATGTTGTCCCCATAGACATGATGTATGAGATCTCTGCACACAGTAAGCCAGAGGCTAGAAGAGCTACAGGGCAGAGTGTCACGTTGTTACAAAAATTAGTGGCCAGCCTCTGGCCCCTGTGGTTGGAGCATCTTTCCTGCCAGGTGGTGCAGGTATTCTGGTTGAAATAAGGAAAGGGAGACATGTTCAAGAATCTGACTGTGTCCCCTGACCTTCACCCATGCCCCAGATGCCTGTAAACATGGTCAACCACCCATGCCCAGCCTGGAGTTATTCTGTTTAGAAGGAGATCTCCTGGGGAGCCACAAGAGGTTCTCTGGGAAAGTCTCAGAGAGGGAGCATTCCCAAGCCATGTTGATAGAGGCTACAAGATAGGTACGACAGGGATCCAGTCCTATGAGCATAAGTTGGGATAACCGTTTTTACACTGGGAGAAGGTGCATCTCTGTATTTTCAATTGTTAAATCTGTACCAGCAAAGAACTAAATACAGGCAGGATATTGGTATTGTCATTCCTGTGGCCCGTCACCAGCCTTATATTTGTAAATACTTGTCCTTCCACACTTGCTCAGATACTCCAAGGTCAGACAGCCCTCTATGCCTAGAAGCAATCTAAAAATTTTATCATAGGTTGTCTTGCTGCTGATTAGCTATAATAATGATCTGAAAGCTAATATTTGGACAGGAAGTAGGGGCAGATCTTGAGAGAGAGAAAGAGAGAGAGATTGCTGGAAGACGCGAAAGCAGACATCAGAGATTTGGGAGAAGACACAAAGAGGAACAAATGGACCAGAGTGGAAAGGTATAGAGCTAGCCATGAGGCAAGTCGTAGGCAAGATAGGTTAAGTTAGATGAGCTAACTAGGAAGGAGAATGCTCTAGCAAAGGGCCTGAGCTTTAAACTATATAGAAGACTCCATATTGGTATTTATACCTCTGGGGGGAGGGGTCCAAGATAGTCCCACTATATATAAAGGCCTGGGACCTTGAATGCCAGTGAAGTGCTTCTAGCTGGGTCTTTGGGAGCAGAATATGCACCTAGGATTATAAGCAACCCAGGGATGGTTAAGGTGTTCTTTCAGATCCCCAGAGTTAGGGAAAAGGCAAAGATACTGTATTAGTCAGGATTCTCTAGAGTCATAAACCTTATAAAATGCATGCATATATATATATATATATATTTGAATATATATATTCAAATGATTTGGAATGACTTACAGGATGCAGCCCAACTAATCTGATAATGGTCAGCTGTGAATGGAAAGTCCAAGAATCTAGTAGTTGCTCAGTCCCACAATGCTGGGTGTCTCATCTGGTCTTCTGTATAAGCTGGAATTCTGAAGAAATAGTGAGGGAACAGATGTGCCAGCAAGGTAAGGGCAAACAGGTAAAGCATGAGCAAACGCTTCCTTCGCCTTTGTCCTTCTAGGCTCCCAGCAGAAGGTGTGGCCCAGATTAAAGGTGTGTGTGCCTTGTTGCCTCAAGACCCATATCCAAAGCATGTGTCATTCCATCTAAGATCTAGATCAAAAGCCTTTGTCTCTTCCTGACTCAACATTGGAATCACAGGTGTCTTCCATTTCACGTATAGTCAAATAAACAACCAAGGATGGCCATCACGGATACCCAGACTCAAGGATGTCTATATAGGACAGAAGGAGCCAACACTGCAGAAAAACTGAAGGGACTAACATTAGGGCCGGGGTCCCAAGTTCCCCCAAACTGCAGAAGGCCTGGAATCTGTAGAAGAAGACTTCATTTTTTGAGACAGAATCTCATCATGTAGCCCTTGTTAACCTGAGATTCACAATTAATCCCAACACTCAGGTTGGAGGCAGAGGCAGGTGGGTCTCTGTGAGTTCAAGACCAGGATGGTCTGTTTACATAGGAAGTTCCAGACCAGCCAGGGAGACATAATGAGACTCTGTCTTTAAAAAAAGAAAAAGCCGCTGGGCGGTGGTGGCGCACGCCTGTAATCCCAGCACTTGGGAGGCAGAGGCAGGCGGATTTCTGAGTTCGAGGCCAGCCTGGTCTACAGAGTGAGTTCCAG